>WYDF02005662.1:0-13905 GCA_009867245.2 Adranes taylori
CCAAATATTAAACAATATTGCACTAAGTAGTAATATTCATTAGTTTTCGTTTTACCATTTAAAATTTGTTTATCAATGTCTTAATTGAAATTGGATAACCCTAATAGGGATCACATTCCAATCGCATTCCTACCGATCATCTTCTTTCAAAAATCGCACTTATTTAGAGGAACTAGCCGGTGTGGTGGTAATAAATGCCGAGAAAGTATGGTTTGCGCGAAAATAAATAGTCTTTTATTAATTTTCATTTTTTGTTATTTTTTGGTTAATAATTATTGAAAGTTATATAAAAAATCATAAATAATTATTTAATTTTATTATAGATATTCATAATACCCTATAATTTATGATCTTGTACTTAATCTTATATAATGAAATTTTTTTTTGCGAATTAAAGTTGAAAAATTTTCAACTATATATCTCATAGTATTGCAGTTAACGAAATTATAATGTAAATATATTATGATTACTACAAAATCATATGACTATCCTGAGCCTAAGTTGGCATATTTTTTAACTAATGTACCGTTAGGAACACTGAATTAAAAATTTGGTGTAAATTTTATTTTTTTATTTAATTCTTTTGTTATATCTCTTATCTTCCATTTACATTGCATTTTTCCCACTCCATTTTCGCTACGTCTTTATTCTCACTATCATCCAATCCCTTCCTGTAGTTTTTTCCAAAATCCTGTTATTTATCTTCTCTTTGGTGAGAGTGGAATTTGTGCATTTATTGAAAAAGTATGAGTAAAATCTTTCTATATTATCTGAATATATGGTTCCTTTTTTCTATAAAATTTGTGACTAAACAAGTGCATAAGCTACAAGACAAGTGAAGAAAATCCAGATAGAAAAAATGGAAGATGATAAATGGTTTGGCAGCAGATAAAATTAGAGCCTATTTTGCTTTAGTTATTTTGATGTCATAGGTGCGAAAATCGTGTTTCAAGTGTACTGGGTTATTGTACTCCGAATTTTTCACTAAACAATGAGTGGACAGACGTTCAAAGTAATTTCGCGTTTCTTGCATTTCACTAATGACAAAAATGAAGATGAATAAAATTAACTAAAAAAGAATATGGCCCATCATAAAACATTTCTCTATAAAATTTTTCGAACTGTATCTCCTTTCTCAGAAAATTGCTCTGGACGAAAGTCTGATGAAGCCGCCTTTCATTTGTATTGTGCAATATGTCTAAACGCTCCAGATTTGGTATAAACTTTTACAAAATTTGTGAATCTACTTAAGAATCTATTTGTATTTCAAAATGTATGTAGGTAATGATCTAACAGATCCTAGTCTTCCTGCCAGCACTAATGTAGAAATCAACATGTTTGCACCATTGTTAGACCGTGGTCACATCCTCTTGTATACCCCCTGAGATCTATTTAGAAGACTAACTGAGCGAAAACAAATGTAATTGGGACTGTACCTCATAATAAAATGACATGCCTCATGATATTTGTAATAGCAAACTGAAAATAGGGAAGCATGAAGCATGGTTTGCTAGCAATGTATTTTGTGTATGAAGTGGAAGGATAACAAGGATGTGTTGTCTTTATCTAAAAGCAAAGAGGCCAGGAATTAATAGAGGAGGTCAAAAAACCCAATTGTGCCTTTCAATATTAGAAGGAAATGGGAAGGGTTGATCTTCAAGATCAGGCGATAGCTCTTTCTCATCGTACGGCGCTCAATGAAGGAGTATAGAAAAGTATTTTTCTATATTATAGACATGTGTATCTTCAATGTGTATCACAAGATTATTGCGAAAAAGCAAACATATTAATCTGACTTATTAATAAATATTACGCATCTCTATGTAGCTGCTAGAGTACTCGATCCGACGAGGATGACCTTCATCGAGCACCATCCCTATAAGACTGCGGGGAAAACATGAGCCCACTTCCCAGCGCAAAATCTTTCTACAGAACAAAATCACAAAACGGTGTGCTCTGTGCTACAATAGGGGTAAAAGAACTGAAAGTATGTGGCAGTGCAAAAAGTGTGATTGCTTGTAATTTAGACAAATGTTTTGAGGTGTACCATACAAAACACTCATAATAGGGTAGGCGTACTGGTGAGTTCATAGGGGATTTAAATGCGATTTCTCAGCGAGCTGAGTGGGTATTTAAATATGGCATCATTGGGTTAATAGAGGCGATATCTTAAAAACTGTGGGTTTAACTTCTGGATGGTTTACTATTTACGTTAATACTGGTGATATTAATTCTTACTAATATTTAGTAAATAAGCATGACGTTTTGAAATTAATATCGAATTATATTTGTATATGTGTAGTATATACATAGGTAATTATTGTCTAAAATGATTTGTAGAGCACTTATTTTTTGTCTTTAGAAAATTAGTTTCCTACAATTTGGGGTTTGTCTACAATCAAAGTTAAATATTTAATTGCCACCAATAACAACAACAACAATAGAACGTCGAATTTACCACTAAACAAAAACATCTTAAGAATACTGGTTTTTAATACCATTCGTCCAGTTCCTTTTGTTTTTTTTTAATTCACATATTGGTTGGTGATGACTAACATCACATGGTCAAGTGAACGCTGGAATGTCTGCCAAGTTCTCGCTCCGCGTAGGTATCTACATATCTACCTGTCGTTATTAAAGGTATACCTGCGGTTAGAACTACGATAAGAAAAAAAAAAGAATTACATATCTTTAGAGGGGAGAGTGTTTTCAAAATATGTGTGCATACCAACATCTGCATGAGTACAAGGATACTCAATTTGCGTACGTTCGGATGTAATGTACAGAGGCGGATTTCAAAGCATATTTTTATTGAAAGATGTAAGATTGATGAAAGTATGCGATTTCAAGATTTAAGCTTTCTAAGTTCAAAATAGGAATACATGGTATCTAAATTTAAAAAAAAATCATTTACATGGTCAATTTACCCACTAAACAAGAAACAAAAAAAAAACAGAAAAAACAGTGAACCAAACATAATAAACACAAATTCAATTTATTTAGTTTCCCTTTCCCCTTTCTTTCTTTTTTCTTTCTTTAATTTTTAACAATTCTGAATTTTATCCCCCTTTCTTTCCCTAGTAATTCTTTCCTATTTCTTTTATTGCTCTTCCTAAATATTCTCTAATATTTCCAGACAACTCTTTCTCTTTTTCCGTCCATACTGTTTTCCGTCCCAAACATTCATTTACTCGGTGTTCCTTTTTCTCTTCATTGCTCCACAAATCCTACACACTCTCTCACTTTTAGGCAACTAGTATCTATTACACCTTTCCTCACTCCCACATCTGAAACGCGCTATCATTATTTTTATCTCCATACTCACTTTTGCTATCATGTACCTCTTCATTACTGATTCCCCTCCTTTCTTGCAATTCTACATTAATCATTCTCATTTCCACTTCATTTACCACTTCATCCACGCCATCATCCTTTCTATCCTGTTCTTTCATATGCTCTATTCTTTCATATGCTTTCTTTTGTTCTCTTGCCCATTCATTTATGCATATTCCATTCCTTACATCCTCTAACACTTTCAAGTATACTTCCTTAACTAATTCAAGTATACTTTAGATTCATCCGTCATTCTTTCGAAACAATCTCACTCAGCGTTAAATATTTTACTACGATTATTTCCTTCAGCATTCCAGTTGTCACTCTCTATTTTTCTCTTTCTTTTACTCCCCAAATTTCTGCACTGCACATCATTTTATTCCTCATACAAACCTCTATTATTAGCATTCTTATACATTCCGGATACATTGCTATCACAGTTTGGCTATCTTTTCCTACTCTCTTGCATCATTTATTTACATACTCATTCATTTTTTGACTATTTCGATCATCTCTATCATTTCCGCTTTTGTCTATATCATCTGTATAGCCCAAAGCCTACGCTGCGTCTCTCCCTATCATCAGCCCTTCAGTTTGTCCCTTTCTTAACACTTCTTTCAAATCCGATATGTAGATGTTAAACAGGCTCCCACTCTTCTGACACCTTTGTTTTACCCCCTTTTTACTTCAAATGATTCTGACACATTGCTTCTCACTCTTGTTCTAACCTTTGTTCCCTCGTACATTTCTCTTATTACCTTCCTTATTCTCTTTGTCATTCCAAATTTCTTACACCCTTTTACATAACTGATCCCTTACAATGTTGTCAAATGCTCCCTTAATGTCTAGAATTATCATGTATAGCTTATCTCTCTTACAGAACCCCAGTCTTATCAAATTATTATCTGCTACACTTCTATCTATTGTAGAAGTGCAGATGATCTACTGCACTTCTACCCATTATATACATATTCTGGGTACTCTACAACATATTTTTCTTATTTAAAAATCTTGTAATCTTAAATTTGTATAACCCATTCATTATTGAGATCCCTTTGTAATTACCGTAACGCCTATTGTGTCCTATAATTACCTGTTGTGTCAACTTTCTTAAATATTGTAATTATTTTTCCATCTTTTCAATCATCAGGAATACTCTCATTTCTTTCCAAATTTTATTGATTCCTCTTACTAACGCCTCCAAACCTTACTTATTTAAACAACCCAACACTTCTAACTGCATTTCTTGTTTTCATTCTTTTAATCTCCTCTATAACTTCCTCTTAATTTATGTCTTCCTCAATTTCATATTATCTCTTCCGTTCTCCGTGGTTGCCCCGTCGATATGGTGATTATAAACATAGCCTCGTCGATGGTTATAATCACCATACATTCTTCCCTATTAGCTTTAATAGCTCCATTCATTCTTAAATACTTCCACACGTTTTGTTTACAAGTAATCCCTTTAATTCTTTCTTTATCTTCCTCTTTTTTCTCCTTTCTCTTTGTTTTTGGCTTCTATTTCATCCACTCTTATCAAAACACTATATTTTTCCCTATTTTCATTTCTTCTCCTTTCCTATCTCTTTATCAAAATTTCTCTTAATTCCCAACATTATTTCATTTACACTTTTCATCTTTTCCCATTACTCTTTTTCCAATCTCTCATTATATTTAATTTGCCTTTTTTGCAATCATTTACAATCATTTTCATTCTCATCAATCTTACTTTTTCATTTAGCTTTCCATTCCAACTCTAAGAGCAAGTGGTCCGATTCACACATTCCTTTACAAATTTTTATCAATTTTTCAAATAATTTGTCTAAATACATCTTGAAAATAACCGAAGAAGAATTATCTTATCATAGCTATTGTCGAGAAAATGCATATTTTGATTACCTCCTGGAATCTCGGATGCACATAATATTTAAAACTACCAATCCTCCGGTGTAACAATCGTTGTTTACAAAACAAGCCAATATTCATTATTTCATGATCAGGGAGAACTTTAGTTCTGCAAAAGTGTGCAAACTTACTATTGATTTGACAAACTTTAACAAACTGATTTCAAGTTAAGGAAGTATACTTGAAAGTGTTAGAGGATGTAAGAAATGGAATATGCAAAATGAATGGGCAAGAGAACAAAAGAGAGCATATGAAAGAACAGGATAGAAAGGATGATGGCGTGGATGAAGTGGAAATGAGGATTATTAATGTAGAATTGCAAGAAAGGAGGGGAATCAGTAATAAGAGGTACATGATAGCAAAAGTGAGTATGGAGAGAAAAATAATGATAGCCCGTTTCAGATGTGGGAGTGAGGAAAGGTGTAATAGATACTGGTTGCCTAAAAGTGAGAGTGTGTAGGATTTGTGGAAACAATGAAGAGAAAAGGAACACCGAATAAATGAATGTTTGGGAACAGTATGGACGGAAAAAGAAAAAGAGTTGTCTGGAAATATTAGAGCATATTTAGGAGGAGCAATAAAAGAAATAGGAATAATCAAGTGAATTTAGAACGGAAGCACAGAATATTGGCCAATTTTATGCACTCTAGGTCTCAGCAATGTATGAAATTACATCTAATTTAATAAGCATAAGTGTCTACCTATTGTTGGACTTAATTGCTCTTGAGATTATGTTAAATATTGTAATAAATCGGTTAATTTTGTCTTTTGTAGAATTTATTTTTTTAACATCTGAAACTAGTACGTCGCTTGATTTCGTCAACATTTTGGTAACCTCCTTGAATTCGGTATCACCAATAACTGCAGTTTAGTATGATTCCCAGCGGCTTCAGTGAATTTGGGACAGGTTCGTGAGCTAAAATGTTTGTTTATGTTGGGTTACGTGATTTAGAAAATATCACTCTTACCTGATGCACAATGCGTATCATAACTGCCTATTATTTTAGGATGTTTATTTGGTGCTTTATTCATTTATTTAGTATATCTATAATTGTTTCTTGGTTAATTGTGCCTGGTATTTGGTAAATAAACATTTAGGTTATATGTAAATTTATTTGTCAAATGATTAGTCATTGAGGATGGATATATGACTTTATAGACTCGTAACTCGTTCCATACATTTAGGAATTAGGACGTTGAGTTTGTTTGATGCAGATGGCGCTGTTGACATCCACTTCACGCTGGGGAATATTAACTGCTTGTGTGAGAGGGTTATTAGTCCACTGGGGTGATAATAGTGGTTGTAATGGAGGACGTAGTACATGTGCTGTGAGGAAATCTAAATGCTTGCCGAAGTAGGCGGAGTGTCGTGCGCAACTTGTAAGAAATTGTGGAACTTTACCGAACAACAGAGTAACTGTTCCGAACAGTGAAAAATTGTTCCGTCACGTGTCGCGGAGTGCAGATGGTCTACTTAAGTAAAGTAGTTCGTTAAGGCAATTTAATTGTGGGAATAATTACTATTATGGGATTGGAGCTACTGATTATCGACTTAAAATTTATTCATGCTTTTATTTGCTCACGCCTGACCTTTTAAAATAGTGTTTAAAAATTGAAGAACCAATTAACTGTGTTGGTACCGGACTCTAGGCCATTAGCTACAGCCCTATCGGTCGAGGTCACGCTAAATTACGAGCCACGTTTCCTTCCGTAGTATCTCATCGATCCCAAAATTTATTGGAAAAGTTAGGTTCGGACGAAACGAATCTCACCTCACCACATTGTTCACCTACCTAAAAATACGTGACAGTATGTTCACTTGCTGTCTATTCATAATATATCAATTCATATGAATTAAAATCGAAGTGTAATTATTGAAATACGGCTCTGAAGATAATGACTGCGTTTTATATATCGACTAGTAGGCATGGCTTCTGAAGGAAAGGAAATGTTTATTCTAACATGTTTTGTGCTTAGCCAATACTTAATACGGAACATTTAAATTTCTAATGTTATTTTGTTGAATGGTTGGGAATTATTTTATAAAATACCTATATAACTTTGCAAAGATTATATACTATTTATTGTAAAGTTATGCGGGATATTATCTCTTATTTAAACCAATAAAACTATTTCAATAAAATATTTTCATTCTATTACATGTATGTATGTATCTAATAAGATGTACAGTAAGATCTCGTTTAACGCGATGAGGATGTGTGCTTTCCTGAGAAACGTTACGTTAATTTGTTTTAAAAGGAAGACGATTAAAGTTCAATATTATTTTCTTTGTACAGTGCATTTACTAAATGGCCGGAAGTTGCTCCAATGAGAACACTTACTTTTAATGAAACAGTTGAACGATTAAAAGATTTTTTATCTAAATTTGGTATTTCTGATTTATAGAGTTGTGTCTACTGCAGTATGGTGGTTTTTTATCTTTCCAAAACCACGAAACACTTGAATTCATATTCAAATAAAGCATATAGAAATAAAAAAAAATTTAAACTTCATAGTGATGAGTGATTGCTTAAAATTATAATCTCATAGTAGTAGGAAGTGTGCACAAGGTAATTTCTGTTTGCTCCTTTGCAATTAATTATACTTCATTAAGCTGTTTTTGTAGTTTCTGAAGAAGGGATAATTGTCTCCCCGAAACAGGCCGGCCATTTGCTGATCCTCGTAGAATATTTGTTAGCAGTTGAGGTACCGAGATTGTTTATTCAATAAATGGAATTTTGGAACATTTGGTTTTAATTCAATTAAATGATAAATTGTTGACGTATTCAGAATAGGAAACCAACATTTAAATCTCGATTGACATAGACCAAATCGTATTCATTGCAGGGTACTTCGCACACTCCGTCTTATAGTGGAATTTTGTCTTTTGGTTTGGATAATATGCTGCTGATTTTTGATGATTTTTGATGTGTGTTAAATTATGTTTTGATGTCGTTTTTCATTAGGACCGATGATATTTTGTCGGTACCACAACCAAACCTGCAAATCAACATAACACAATGCACAACCTGTCCAATGATGAGATATCAGATGCAGCCAGATCTGTCCTTGAAAAGGGGAAAGGGGTTCAATTTTGGAATAACTTCAAATAGATTACCTGTTAAAACATAATATGCAGCGTAGAAAGTAGCAAAACAAGCTTACCTGAAATGGATGCAGTGGAAATCAGACAGGAGGTAGCATACATACTCAGGCATTCGAAGTTACTGGAACAAAACATGAACAAAGATGAAAGATTAGCTCTCAAGCAACTAAGAAACAACAACGAAATAGTGATACTACCTGCTGACAAAGGTAACACAACAACAATCATGAACACTTCGGACTACGAACAAAAACTAAATGACTTACTTGAAGATGACATTTACGTGAAAATAAGTACGGAACCTACCACATACATAAAAAAAATTACAAAAACTAAACTTAAAGCTTCACCTATTGACGCCGAAACACTCAAATCTAATTCCACGCGAAAATTCATCTAAATGCCCGAAATTTTATGGATTACTGAAAATCCACAAAGAAAATACTCCTCCAAGACCCATAGTCAGACCGGTTTTCACAATATTTGGCCAAATATATTCAAGCTCTGATTGTATCTTCTGAATCATATGTAAAAAATAGTCAGCACTTTTTAGAGATCCTCAAAAGAACATATACTACAACCAACAGACATATAGCTTCGATGTCGTATCCCTGTTTTCTAGCACATCCTTTTAGATGAAACATTCGACATACAAGAACAAAGCATTAAGTTCCCAAGCACATTATTGATTTAATCAACTCTTTCAAACACCATCGCCAACATTTTTCGCCAGACCAGACGCTATCACCAGACTTTGAAACAAGAGCTTTGGACAATATCACTCTAAAACCAAAATTATGGTTTTATGTTGACGACATATTTGTGATATGGTCACATCGAAATCAAGACCCAGAAATTTCTCGATGCACTTAGTGCTCACCACCCTAAATCCAATTCACCATAGAAGTAGAGAACGACCATCAATTATATTTTTTAGATGTACTAATTTCAAAGAAACCTAACGGGTCTTTTGCACACAGTTTATACAAAGAAAACGCATACAAACCGCTATCTATACGCTAATTCACACCACGATCCAGGACAGAAGAATTCCATTATAAAAACTTTAATTCATCGGTCAAGGCTAATTACCGACAATGAAGGAATAGACACTTAAGTCGCAATATTGCGAGGCGCAGTTCTTCAGATAGGTTATACTAATACCCAAACAAGAATCTACTCCCGAAACACAAAATACAACGTCCGGAACCAGCACCATCTGAATCAATTGCCATTGAGCAAAACCAATTGACAAATCGCATGTCATGAACAAAACAAATTTTTCTTGCTCAAAAAAATAAAAGAAAGGTCGATTTTTCGATTTCTGTTAGTATGTACGTACGTCTATATGTTCCAGAATTTTTTCTTCCGTATGGGAGCGATCTGAATGAAATTTGGTAGACAGGTGTAGACTATGAGCCCACAGAAAGGTGTTTTCATTTTTTTTATAAATCGAATATGGCGAAGAAATTTCGTATTTAAACGAGGGGATTGAAATGTTGCACACATATAGTACCTTGTATTATGTATCGAATAAAAAAGTCCCATGTTGCCAAGTTGTATAGGAAGCGGTGTTGTCACGTTTGAAGCTTAACAAACTTTTTGAAATATCTCAGGACCAGTAAAAGATTAGGCATTCAAATAAACTTTATTGTATAGGCTATATAAAGGCCCTTCAAATTTGCTTGAAACATTTTTTTTCAAAATCACAATTTAACATATATACAGGGTGTTTTTTGTTTTGTTAATTTTAGGGTCCATTTTCTCGAAAAGTTTAGCAAGAATTTTTCTAAATTTCTTATATCGAAAGTTCCTTTAATACTTAAGCAATTAAGCGAGTTTAAAAAAGTTGCATGTCATAACGCCTGAGTAATTTGACCTTGAAAAAAAGTGTACAACTCTAAATATATTGGGGAACATATGTAAGTCTAAAGAACCGCAATTTTGCCAATATGACCAACATAGTTAACCAATTTTGAGCAATAAATTTTTTTTCAAAAACTTTTTTGTAACACCCTGTATATTTTGTCACATTTTGATAATAGCCCTTCTGATTTTATTTAAAATGATACCACTCATAATGGATCTAACTTTTATCGTTTCAAAAATATGGCCCTTAAAATTTAAAACAATTAGCAACTTGCCATGGCAACCGATATTAAACAGTTTTATTTTACATGTATTGCCTACATGATAGCTCATAAATGATAACTTTTTGATATATTTCAGGAACTATAAAAGCTACAACACTTGAATAAACTTTATTCTATAGGTCACCCAAAGCTCGTTCAATTTTATTTGAAATATTTTTTTCTAAAATCACATTTTAAGATATATACAGGGTGTTTTTTGTTTTGTAAACTTTGGGATCCATTTACTTGAGACTGGCTATTGTACCGCATTAAATATCTCGGTTCCTTTGAAAGTTGAAAAAAAAAATTTGCGGAACAAGTGACTCAATTTTACGCAAATCGGACACAAGGAAAAAGTGACTCAAAAGCGGTAGTGGGGAAAAATTAAGTGAAAAACGGCAGCATATCGCGCCAAGGCGGACAAATTTATAAGTCCAAGGTAGTACTCTTTTAGAAATTACTCTATAGACTACTCTTTTAGAAATTAGCCTTAAAGAGAGTCAAGAGGGGTCATATGCCCATTGTAGGACCGGGGAATTCATGGGTAGGCGATTTATAGGTTAGACTAATGTTGTTTAATTTACACTAAACACTATTGTGCTAATTGAATTTAATAGACGACTTAAAAGGTGACAGTCGAAACTAAAATGTTCAACTTTTGTTTTATGCCAGATATAACAAAACGTAGGACTTCCAGTATATGAAAAATGCGGTGGCGATCACGTCCAGTAATTTTTTTACAGCGATGTTAGATTTCGAATAAATAACTTGTAGTAAAGGTGTTGAATCTGCGTTCATTGTCCCATATAGAGAGGGATTTTTACGACCTCCGATTGTGGAACAAACAACTCTTACTGAGTTTACTGAACTTCGCATAGCTTTGTCTGGACGAGAATTCAATGCCATCGTATTTTACGCAAACTACTTTTGATGAGTTTAATGAACTTTGTGGGCGTTACCTTTATCTAACCAGATTTTTCGAATGCTTTCCACGTAAAGGCTATCGCCACCGTCCAGTAATTGATGGAAAACCTGCAGTAGAAGGGGCTTGTTCTGCATTTGCATGTCAAATTTGATTGCAGAGCTCCCTATCCTTGAAATATAATATAGAGTCATAAAATCTTGGCAGGGATGTTAACCGATATTATATTATAAAATTTGCAACATTTAAACAAACGCCTCTGATTCGAGGAAAATTCTCCCTTCCTAACGATTTTAGCAGAAATTACGACTAAGACCTAGTTACCGCAGCCAGCAGCTAGAACTACCGCCGGCGAAGCCGGACGCCAAAGATCTCTATTTTAAAATAAATAGCTAGATCAAGCCAATTTTAACAAAACGTATTCTGGGTCTTGTTCTGGTAATTTCGAGTGAGCATTTCTCTAGTTAGATATCAGCAATAATACTCTAAAGAGTAAATGACTAATATTCATGTCAGAGTGATCATTTTGCACACATGAATCTAATTAGGCATTTCTAAGTAAAACGCCACCAACGAATCCCCGATTTAATCTTTCACATACAGGAATTAAATCAAAGTATCACAAAGTCAATAACAAAACCTTCTATGCTAGCAAGTCTATGCCAGCAGGTATATAAAATTTACATACTTTAATCTTTTGCCTGAATCTTTCGACCCTCTGAATATTCATTTCTTCATGTCTTTTCTCGAATTCATATATGTTTTGAAATGCTGTACCATTTTTTGTTGTACATGCACAATTCAGCACAAGTCTAGTATTTACAATTACGTAATATAGATTTAATTATATAAGACTGACTAATTTTAACAATAAACGAGATTTATTATTTAGATGTAACGCTGTGTATTTCAATTATTCAATTATTAGCACTCGTTGTCCTAAAAACTTACTCCACAATTGTCAGTAATTTGTTTAGTAATTATGCTAAAAACCATCTTAAAAATCTGCTATCATCGAGCCAATAAGGGTGGAAAAAGCTCTTACAACGCTCAGTATTTGTTCAGATATGCAAAATTGTTTTGAGATTTGTTTGGGCCTCAACGCTGTATATATTGAATATTTAAATTAGAAAAAGAAAATAATGTTTATCTTTGGCACATAGAGTACATGATAAGGTATTTGTCATATCACCCCACATTATTATTGGTAGATATCATTCACAGATGTATTGTTAAGCAAGGTATTACTGTATGTCCTCTTTCGTTTCTTCCATTTGGTTTATAATTATCCAGCTTTTTATTATAGTGGACAGAAAATTGGGCGTATGTAGTTTATAAAACACGCTTATTAGTCACGAATATTATTCGTTGTTTGCCTACTGAACATACATATATTCTTTACAATTTCAGAGAAGGGTCATTTTTTTTTATTTCCCTGCTGTATGGAAAATTACCCATGTATTTGGTACCGATAGCTTAGAAGTTCTTAGAACAGAGGCGCATTTGAAAATCCATTTAAGAAAACTGAAACTTTAACTTATTCTATTTCCATAGCGAATTAGTGTCATCAGTGTCCATAGCGAATTATAATTCCGTGTCCAAGTAACTGTTTTTAAAAACTTTATTCACGAAATTATAATAAATTTATTTATTTCAAGTTGATATATTAATTTAAACAATTTCCATTGCAATATAAATTAATAATGGAACGATAACACAAGGTTTAGTTATTTTCCAATTAGTACATTTAAAAATAATTAATTTCACTGCTAAATCCAAGGCAAAGATTTAGAGATAGATATAATAAATTAATAATACGTTTTAAAAATACGGGATAGCTATTACATGACTATTGATGTAATAATAATATCCTCACAACAGCGATTTTTATGTATATAGACTGCCAACGCAGGTGTGCGATGTGACTCAATAATGCAAAAACACAGATGATCCAATAAAACGAGAATCGATGAATGAATAAGTGCTATCTATGCGCGCAAATAAATCTATCGTTTTTATAACACACGTCTACTGTTCACTGCTGGCAGCGAAGCGACAATAATTTATATACAGGTACTGGCCATATTAAAACTAGCGTTATATTTTGATGGTTTTCTGAATGAAAATAAAAATCTTTATTTCAAGGGAATTATGAACCTAACTATCTTTACAACTTTTAATGACAACAAATATCTTTTTTATGTATTTCCCAAGATTTAAGTTAAACATACTTCAATGTTTTAAGTTACGAATAAAACTTTTAAAGATAGTCCATTTGATTTTCTTATACAGCTTTTTAAGACTAAATGTTAAATAGTAAAATAAATAATAAAAAAATTAATAATTTCTTATATAAGGATATGAATATCAGAATCATCAGAATTATTGCACTACGTCTCTGTATGACAGGTATATTTCAAAAATCTTGAAAATGTAAATATTTTATTGGGGCTAGAATTGTCAAGTATCAATAAATGTTAAATACTTTTGTCAGTTTCAAGCTCCTA
>WYDF02005673.1:0-27275 GCA_009867245.2 Adranes taylori
TCATATTATTACCCCATGGCGAAGAGTTCATTTTTACCCCATTTGGGGTAATTTACCCCGGTTCCCCGACCGCTGCTCTACACCAATTGTAGCGATATGACCAGATTTTGCTATGAAACATGCAGTTTTTTAGAAGTGCTTCGCGGTCGAACAACTTTGATGGACAAAAGTTCATTTTGAAACCAGCCACACTGTCGACTGTTGCTTTGTTTCTGATTCGTAAGTATATATCCACGATTCAACACCCATAATAATGTCATATACATGTTTTGAGTGTCCGCGATTAAATTTTGTCAGCATTGCTTTACACCATTTCACACGATCGTCTTTTTGAGTAGCGGATAAATTATGGAGTATCCAACGAGAACTAAGTTTTCTTACAGCTAACTGCTTATGCAAAATAGAATGTATCGAGGTCCGAGAAATGTACAAGGATGCCTGAATCTCATCATTCGTTACATGATGATCCTCTTCAATCATTCGACGTACAGCATCAATATTTGCCACAACAACAGTTACTACAGGACGACCTTCCCTTGGTTCATCCTGAAGCGCAGTACGACCGAATTTCAACTCTTGTAACCAGCGATATGCCGTTGCCTTGGATGGCGCTTCATCACCAAATGCAGACATTAAATGTTCCACACACTGCTGTTGAGTTAAACCACAGCGAAAATCGTAAAAAAATCATTGCGCGCACGTTTTCACGTGTTAACTCCATTTTCACTATGACTCGGAAAATTTAATACGCCACTGTGTACACACGGAATGATATTTTGACAATCAGACAAAAACGTCGCCATCTTGATATGTTGCACTATACCAGTGCGCATGCGTCGATCATCAAAATCAGCAGCGTTGCCAGATTCCCGAATTTTACCGATTGTCCATCGTATGTTCACTTGTATTTATTGTTATTCAAGTATGGCTACGTGTAGTTTTATATTTATATTTTGGTATTTATATTCTAAATCTGACGCGTGTAAATAGTTTTTAACACAATACTTTTTTATAAGATTTTACAATTTATCCACGTATAAAAAATATAATTAAAATTCTTATGTAAGTCAAACACCACGCAATGTAATAAATTAAATATTTTTAAGATAAAATGTAATCTAACCGCATAATAACCTTGTGTAAATAACGTTTATTTTATTGCTTGAGGCGAATTAACCGGGTTAGTTTTCTGTATCGTGTTATTATATATTATAATCGCAATTATTTGCTTTATAACGTAATCTTTTATGCTCTACAATATTGTTATGAAAACTGTAACAAAACTTATGAGAGAATATAAATCAAATATGATCATATATATCCCAGAACTGCTAATTTTATTTTAAGTTTTTATTGTTATATCAATTAATACCTTTGGCTGGTAGCCAAAGAATTTATTTAAAAAGAAACTGCTCTTATTCAATTGCCAAGTGAATAAAAATGTTTTTCAATTTGAATTTCAGAAACGACTGTGAAATATTTAAAATAGCAATTAAAAAATTGTAAATATGCTACATTTTCTTTAAAGCGATTAGTTTTTAATGTTAATATATTAACTTTAAATAACTTCTTTAATTATTAAATATCTGGAAGTGGTTCATTTACTCGCAGTCCTTCATTTTCCAGTATGTGGCCGCTTATAACGATTGTGTTTTCCAACTAACCAGCGATGGGAAAATACTTTCTATTTGATCTTCACAGGAATATTGAACAATGGTAATTAATACGATAGTCAACAATTTTTGGAGGTTTTTGGACCTAGACAGAATACATGTGTATAGGAGGAGAAGAACAAGATCATAATATCAAACACTGTAGCTCATATAAATACCTAGGCGTAAAAATATCGAAAGAAGGAAGTCTGGACGAAGCAATAGCCGAAAGAAATCTTCAAGGAAGGAAGGCTGTGTCCATGATTAACGACATACTATGGGATAAACACATTACAAAGGAAAACAAACACAGAATATACAACGTAATAATTAAAAGTATAGTAACCTATGGTACTGAAGTGTGGCCCATAAAATTTCAGGTTTTTAATCATTTTGTATACTTTACTTTGCGGTAAAGTAAAAAGGAAAATAAAATCGTCCAGCTATTCAAAACAAATTTGAATATTCTATGCCACTCAATCCGTAAAAGAGAAAATATTAGGAAAAGTTTCTATGATATTAAAATTAACGCAACATAATATTTCGCTATAAAATGGCAAATTTATTATTCCTGATAGTAATGTAATATTTATATATTCATTCATTCATTTCCAATAAATTTCTCTTCATAAGAAACAAATAATAACTTAATTTAAAAATTGGAATAAAACATTGGAATAATAAAAAAATGTTGACGCATATATAGTCAATCTAGATAAACCGGCCATGTTCATTGAATGGCGGAAACCTGTTTTCTCTAATAGGGACACACAATTTATGATTCTAATAACTGGTAATAATCGGCACTTTCACAAATCAACATAAGCTAGCAGGCAATCAAGCAACCAAGCGAGTAGTCATATTTTACGCTCAATGTATATAGGTGTAGATTTTTTTCCATCTCAAATTACCGGTAATATTATTTCGTCATAAATATTATGCACATTATTATGGTTATGTCTATATAAAAAATCTGTATTTTGAAAATGTATTTCAATAAAAATATTTTTTTAACCAAAATTGAAATAAAAATTTTTTAATTATTTTTTTTTTAGAAAATCCGAAGAATGTGACAGAGAAATATTATTTCGTGAAGAATCAGTTTCTACTTTAGAGCAAAACCAATTGCGGTGAATAAATCATCAAATTATTCATATTGAAAACCAAATAACTTCCTTTCAAAAGGAACGATATGATACACTTGATACACGGGAGGTTACTTGAAAAATGCTGTTTCCTATCTATCTCAATTTATTTTTGTTATAAACTATGCATTCTATTGCTACGTCATACAATTTCCAACCGACATGCTGAGCAGGAGTAACTATGATTCTCTTCAGGTTAACTGCCTGTCTGAAACGTCACGGGTAACTGACGCCGTGTCAAATACGTGCTACGGGAACAGGTGTCGCAACTTAACCGGACGGATTATGCGTATTGATTCCGGCCAATAATAGTATAATCCGAAACACTTTGGACCAAATAATATCTTCCTTGAACACTAACTCTCTATACTCGAAGCCTAGTAGGCACGTACACGTCGTGCCGCTGTTAAATGGTACCGTAACTGAGTCCTATGAAGGCGTCTATATCGTAGATTTGCAGCGCATGTGAAACTTTAGATTTAAACATTCGGGTTTATGGAAATGTCACTATTAGGTTCCGATTCAGATAGTGCTAGGCAAGTGCGAACTTGTCTATCGGGTGAGAGGGAGCCGTATCGATAACACAAATAAGGTATTATAAATGAGTATGGTAGACCTCCAGGTTCGAGATTGCATACACTCAATTGTCAAAGCGCTGCAACATAGCACAAGAGCAAACTATCAAGCTTTCAAGGTGGCGAGCGCAGCTGCTGCACAAATGTGCAGGAGGAACAAGAGGGAGTGGGAAGCTTATAAGCTAGCGGTGATTGATAAAATGGCAGAAAGAAGAGCAATACGAGAAATGTACGCAAGAATTAAGTAGGAGCAAGTTTCCAGACAAGGAGCACGATGATCAGGGACGGAAATGGATACTTGACGTTTGGGCTGACTACTTCGAGAAACTGTTGAACGAGGCTAGTGAGAGCGGCATCAAGGCGCCTGGTAAACCTGATTTCGGGGGAACTTTTGAAATACGGTGGAGCACAATTGCATATGAAGTTATATGCACTAATCTACAGAGTCTGGAAAGGAACAGAAGCAGATGCCAAAATGAATGAAATCTTGCCCACATTTGCCTTCCTGTCCCTACACAGCAAGGGCTTCATGCTGGATTGCGCTTACTACCGGAGTATATCCCTTCTAAACACTGCCTATAAGGTTCTAACTAAAATTCTAGCCAGACGACTCGAACCTTTCTCAGAAAGAGCTTTGGGTGATACCAGTGCGGCTTTAGGAGGAGCAGAACAACTACTGATTCAATTTTCAGGTGCATCCTCAAAAAATACTATGAATTTAACATTATCATACATCAGTTATTCATAGACTATAAACAATCTTATGACAGTGCAGATGGACCATATTTGTAAGACATTCTGGCTCTGCTGGGTGTGCCACAAAAGTTAATTGGGCTTATCAGAATGAAGCTAGTGAATTCAAGCTGTCAAGTTACCATAGCTGGCAAAGTGTCCAGGGAGTTCGGTATCGCAAGAGGCTTAAGGCAAGGGGATGCCCTCTCATGCATCCTCTGTATTGTAAGAAAGATGGGAGTAAACCCCGGAGGAACTCTGTTCAACCGCTCTGTGCAGTATCTGGCTTATGCCGATGATGTGGACCTACTCTCTAGAAGAGAGAGGGAACTTAAAGAAACTGTTGAACAGCTGGAGGAAGAGTCTAAAGAATCAGGACTTCAGGTTAACATGAACAAAACAAAGTATATGGTAAAGTCCCGAACGGTGCCGCAAGCATGGATTCCACTTACCGTTGGGGATTACCAGTTTGAAATAAAAGAGCGCATCAAAGCGCGAAACGAAGCATATTTCAGTCTGCAGAAAGTTCCAAAATCTCGCTTACTGTCGTGTCAAAGCAAAAAAAAAGGATTTATCGAACTGTCATAGGGCCTGTAGTAATATATGGGAGTTCAACATGACTGTTGAACGCACAGGATGAGAGGATTTGGTCCGGTGTGCGATGGTGGTATCTAGCGTATCAAAAAAGAACGACGAGATATATGAACTCTACGGGGATCCTACGTTGATAACTAAAGCAAAAAAAGCGTGAATTCGATGGCTGGGACATCTACAGCGAATGCCAGAAGACCGAGCGACGCGGAAAGAGTTCACGCAACAACCAGAAGGGGCGAAGATTGATGGACAGGCCCAGAAAGCGCTGGTTGAAAGAAGTTGAGGAGGACCTGAAAAGCATGCGCGTTAGAGGTTGGTGACGGCGGGCGATGGATATAGATGCGTAGCAGGACGTTGTGGAAGAGACTCGAGCTCTTGATTGACTCGCAAGCTATTGTGTAATGGTACAGGTAAAGTGTGATTTTCCGCTCTGGTTGGCAACTATTGAGCTAAGGTTGAAAGACGCCCTAGTTTCACATATTATCATTAATCCTGCCCATTCAAGTCCGACTAAAGACACACGATTGCAAATCCAAGTCATATCGAGTACGACTAGCTAGTTAATAAATCGTTTAAAAGTTATAAAATTAATAAAGCTGCTCCCAATGGCACTGGAAGTAAAGTAATTGATAGTTGAAAGTACGACATTATAAAAATTTTTCGCATTTGGGTAATGTCTAATTTATTGTCATTTATTTTCAGTTCACATCGAACTTATTTCGGCCAATTTGGTGATTTGATATATATGAACCAAATTTAGTCCTCTTCTAGAAGTGTGTTACATTCCCAAATGAATCAAAGTATTTTGAGTGCAAGTGGAATACTTTCTGAGTTCTATCTAATACGATATCTAGTCTGCTTTATAGGGTATACTAGTTTATATTAGAATTCCAGTTGAAAATTATACCAAAAGTAATACCTAGAAAACATATACCTAGAAGAAATTTTAAATGCAAATTGATTAATTTTAATAGAATTAAATGTGAAATTCGATTTTTGGAGCTATCATGTTCTATATGTGACGAATTGCCACTTCAGCTTTATACTTCAATAAGATGTGTCATCAGCGTATACTGCGCGTTTTTAGATCGTCAATTGTTATCGAATTAATATAGCCCATGTAAATTAATTTAATTAATTAACATCATAATTAATCCTCTAGTATAATATAAATTCCCCAATTAATTCAATAATATAAATTTAATAGAGAGAATTAAGAGAGAGAGAATTTAACCCAAACGACGTGAAAATGATTCATACAAAAAGTGAAATAGATTACGCGCGGTAAATTTTGCGATTTCGCGCGCTGGCACGGCTAGTGAGACGAATTCGCGAAAGAAGGCACTCACACATCCATTCATACGAAACAAGCATTATTTCGTTACGTTGATACAGACTGGTACAAGGAAGCGAGCTTACACACACATACATGTCAAGAAGCAGTATCTCGTTAATGGCATGGATTTGCACCAAAACCGGTGATTTTGAATAAAAATGTTTATCATTATTATTTCCTTAAGAAATGATAAACATTGCTTCCGCATTTACAAGCTATTTTTCCAATTGGTTGTTTTTATAATTGAGAGGGTAACTGTTTACAATTTATATAACTCTAAACAAGTTATGGCTTCATAGAATTTCGAAGGGGAGATAATGAAATACTGTTCCTTAAAATTTCCAACGGAGAAAAAATACGTTTTCATTTGTAGTAGCTCCACCCTCCTAAAGATTTTAGCAGAAATTCCCTTCAAGCCACGCCCAAGCGAGGCTTGGACCGTGGTATTACCAAAAATGCCACGGTCTAGCCGATCACCAGAAGTGATTTCCCAGCTTATTTCATATAAATGGACCCACTTAAGTCAGTCGTTCGCCAGACGTTCACCAGACGCATTTTGGATCTTGTTCTGATCATCTCTGCGTGAGGACCTTCGCACGTTTCGATCAGTATAATTCCCTATTAAGTAATCAAACCTATTCTTGAACAGCGAGCGAAAAATCGCAGTATCGAAACTGGTTTGTTCAAAGTCAGATGTAAACTTTAAATTAAATTCAACATCCGTCTATATTCATCGGTTCAGCTATATACATATATTACATTTATTATTTTCTGCTGAATCTTTCGTTCTCGTGTCACTCACTTCGTATTTTTCGTATACACCCTTCCATGTAATCTACGTCATCGACGTAAAAACGAGGAGGGTAACGCTAGAGGAACAGGGACGTCAAACAGAAGGCACACCAAATCAACGGAGATGATAGAGATAAGACGCCCGAGAGGTCTAGCAAGCAGCACTGCCCACGAACACCACGTATGCTGATAGACGCACCCGTTCCATCCACTCCACCGAGACAGTAAGAAGAGTCCGCATCACCAACAGCTCCAGGCGATGTGCCATTATTCCCTACTCCAGGAAAGGAATTGCTCTGCAAAGTAACTCGTGAAGATCACGACCGCCAATTATTCCGCTACTACTTCGGAGACAGCGAATAAATCCCTCATTTTCTTATGTCAAAAATTACATCACATGGTCAACAATAAATTTATCTCACCATCAATTTCATATCGTCGACATATTAACCATCTGGAATAACCTAAAATATTTTCGATAACCATTCATCATTCAACCATTTAATTCTATCGACATCCTGGGAAAAGCAGAAGAGAAGCCAAAAAATTCAATGAGAAGAACAAAATAATATCAGAAATCAAATTATCAGTAGTTCGTTGCTTTTTACTTGTTATTATGGATGATGATAATTGAATCATCTTATAAAAATCTTGAATGATAAATAGAACCTATACATTGTAAGACATTTAAAGTTGCGAACCGAATCATACATATGAAGTTATAAATATTAAAACAATAAACGCTGTTTTTATTACCTCGTTATTGCGTATATCTATTTATGTGTTAACCTAACCCCATATAAATCTTAGTGTATAATAATAAGAGAAATTTCCGACTTTCTTACCCAATACGATGAGCATTTTTATGTTACAAACAGAATAAAATAAAAAGCAGTATAGTAGTCTAAAGCAAAAAATTACGATCATGCTGTGATAAGAACAACTTCTGTAACACAATATTGACGGATGAGCGAAGATTGTGGCATTAAGATTGTATAACGAACGAACGAAACGAACGAAAATGGGCCCTTGCAGTACGTAAACTTCTATCTCCTAAATTTGGATCAAATTTCAAACCTTATGCACATAATGTTAATATAAATTATATTAGTAATAACATTTTAATTACGTTAAATTTCAAATTTAATAGTCAATGGTTTTCCAGTGCGTAGTTTACTGATGTCTAATTTAAGATATAATACCTATTTTGCTTTGAAACTATGCAATAAATAAATATGGATTTACTTACAACTTTCGTTCTAATATGAATTCTTTTTAGAATAAATTTCTTGACTGTGTTTACCTGCAAATAAAGAAACAAAATTAGCTAGCTATAGAAATATGTTAATTCAACGTTAAATATGTTAGTAATATGAATAATATTTATTTTACATATAGAAATATGTAAACTAAAGATTAAAACAGAAATTTCTAAGGAGAATCAAAACTACATCCATACATATTTGTTAATGCAGGTATGCTAAACACACATATACGAGGGATGTCCTTTTAATTTTGTATATTAAATTTCAGTCCTTTATTGTTTTTCAACGTACTTGCCACCATTTTTGCATTCGCTCAAACCAATTATTAAAGCACTTAATCCACTTCCACTCTTCAATAGGTATGCTCGTAATGGTCATTTGGAAAGCTTCGACTGCATCTTCAGGTATTTAAAACCGTTGACACCGCAGTGCATTCTTGATGGCGGGAAATGTAAAAAAATCGTTGGGACTTGTAAGTCAGGAATGTACGGAGGATGTTCAAGCAATTGGATGTTGTGTGCTCTAAAAACTCAAATATTTGTCGAGCAATGTGAGCACTCACATTGTCATGGATAATTCGACGATGTGCGTTGTTTTCTCGCAGCTCAGAAATGATTTCTGGCAAACAAACGGTTGTACCAATCAGCAGTTACCATCCTTATATTTTGTTAAGGAATTGTAGTCATTTGTCCGGATTTTGATACAAAATTTGCGACCATCTTTTTCGACACACTGCGGGTTCTCCTCCACTTGAAGCACCCAAACCGTAGACTGACGTTTATTCTTGGGTTCACAAGTATAAATCCAAGACTCGTCACCACCGACGATTCAGAGTTAACGGGATCCAATGAGAAACAAATTTTTTCACGCCCAACTCATCATGTAAAATCTTTTGGATTGAGGTCTTAGAAATACTCGAGGAACTCTCGATATCCGGGAAGTTACATGACTATCTTCATTAATCATCTCGCGCACAGTATTAACATTTTCCTGAGTGACCGCTGATTTTGGTGGACCGGGCCTAGGATCATTGCTGAGATTTGTGCGTCCACGTTTGAATTCAGAGTACTAGCGAGAAATTGTCGATTTATCTAGTGCTTCGTTACCAAAAACAGCAGCCAACTCGGTAGGACATTGTTGTCGCGATAAACTTGTTCGAAAGTTGTAAAAAATTATCGCTCGGAAATGCTCTCGATTCAATTCCATGTTTCTGAACGCCTTACTAACTTTAAAAA
Organism: Adranes taylori; assembly: GCA_009867245.2. Taxonomy (NCBI): domain Eukaryota; kingdom Metazoa; phylum Arthropoda; class Insecta; order Coleoptera; family Staphylinidae; genus Adranes; species Adranes taylori. The sequence continues at coordinate 9,327 of WYDF02005673.1, forward strand.
TTCACTGTGACTAAACCACTTGTTGTATTTTAACGAATTTTTCAACACATATCAATATAATGTTAAGGTTAATTTCGAAACCATATGTTTTGTTACTTGCGCCCTCTATGTGGCTATATGCAAAGTTAAAACGACATCCGTCGTACCGCCATAATCTTTAACGCTTCGATAGTGTATTTTTATTTATAATATTGTATTTATTTATTATTTAGTGTATTTATAAATCAGTGTACATATTGCAGGGTTTATTTTAGTGTTTATGGTAGTTTATCGTATAGTTATCGTAGTCGTAGTTCATCGTATCGTATTGTAGTTAATTGTGTTCATTTATTGTAGTATGTATTTATTAGTTAGTGGATTTATTTAAGTATGTGTATTTAGTATATTATGAAATACTTAAAATTTACTAAAACTGCAGGTTCTTGTTGCTTTTACTTTGAAGGAAGACGCCACGAAGCCCCAATTCGCTTGCAGAGATCGTTTTTAAATTTAATATTCATTTATAAGTTAAGCTTTTTATTTATTCGTTTCCGGAATGTTGCAGATATGTACGTATATATAAATAAATACCAAGCCCCATACACCAAACACGTATTTATATACATGCATATAAATTAATTTCAGACAGTAAATACCATATACACATGCTAAACGCGTTTACAATTTATCCGTTGCCAACTTTATTTTATCTGGGTCAACGTTCAACAGGTATTAAAAATAATTATACAGTTGCTTTACTTAATTATCATCTGAAAAAATATTATTAGTATTTACATTATTGGTTTCTTAATTTTATTTAAGATGCATTCAAAATAATACAACAGATTGAAATAAACAAATATGGAAAATCGACTTAAAGATTTTGCTTTCACCAAGAAAACAAACACAGTAAGAAATTCAAAGCAATTAAATTTTATCTACTTGTATTATTGTATACTTAGCATCTATTTTTTAATGAGACAAATTAAGTCGTTAGAAAGTAGATTAAATGAAGTGAAGAATAATACAATAACTAAAGAATCACCAACACAACGCACAAACAGCTTCCAGGTTACCTCTACCAGTCATTGTTCCACAACTTCAACTTAATCCCAGTTATTTCTCGTTTGGATCTCATGCTTTTAACTAAACCACTGGTTCTCTATTGTTCCTTGTAAATGGTTAAAAGTATTATGTGCACCTGTGAGAAAGGAGGTATTTCCTCCTTTCTCACAAGGCATTCCTGCATGAAAGGAACGACATTGAGAGTCATGGACCATCGTGGGCCAGCATATAGTTTCAATACAATTCCAGCCAGTTCTCATTCAAACCACATGCTTCTAACTATTAACCAACGTATTGCTACTCGTTTCGCACACCATTCAGTTTCTCTTTAACTCATTCAATTTTCCACCCCTTAGGCGTCTCACGTGAAATGTGCCATACAGAATTAGCGTAGCCCATGCATTGCAAGCAATAGATTAGATAAACAAAAATTTCGATGTTCCTGTTGTTTCAGATTTTCGACACTAATTCTTTCAGAAAACAGATTTAACAAAATACGAAAACTCTGGAAGTTGTTACAGCGGAAGGTACCTGAACTTAACATATGTACAAGAGAACCACAGTTTTAACTCTTAAACGATTGTGCTTTTAAGTACAAATGTACTTTTTTTTACTTTCCGATGGCGAAGAATGTTTAATGGTGTGAAAGATTTAAAGAACAGGCGATTACAGTTCTTTGACTTTGAAAAATATTAGTACTACCGTAGGTATGTAGTAAAAGGTTGGTGGATTTTATATAAATAAGAGCTCAAAAATTTCGAACAATTTTCGAATTAAATAAAAAAGTTCGTTACACCATAAAAAATATCCGTTGGAACTAGGAATCCACTAAAAACGGCAGTTGAGATAAGAAAATCTCTAGAAAATTCGCATACATACATATACACATCTTCAACATGGCTAAAACACTTGCGACGAATTTTTAAACCAGATATCCAGAATACACGAAAAATCATCCGATGTTCGCATCATCCGATGTTCGCAGATTCTTTAGTTATACACCGCATAAATTTATTCATTTAATTAGATTATATCATTTATTAATCATTGATTAACTTATTTAGTTAGTTTCTATTGAATTAAAATAATGACTCGTGTCGATATTCTTTCTTTGAATTAAGTGGTTGATGATTATTTAATTGTTTTATTCATTTGTCTGTTTTTCGTTGGTGGCTGTTCAGCCGATAAAACGTGATGTAGGACGAAAAATCTGGAAGATGTTACGACGGAAGGGAAGGTATCTGAACTTCACTTCCGGTACAATAGAACCACAGTTTTAACTCTAAATGATCATGGTTTTAAGTACAGATGTACTTTTTTATTTCCGATGACGAAGAATTGTTTAATGAAGCGTTTTGTGTGAATGAGTTAAAGAACAACAGACGATTAAAGGTCAGAGTAATTTGACCTTGGAAAAAATACGCTACCGTAGATAATGACTTTTCTACGAAAAACGGGCCAACCGAATTGGCCCGTATTACTTACTCCACTTCTGAGAACGGCCATTGCTTCTTTTATCTATAGCGTATGTACATTCTTCTTCATCATCCGAAGTTTAAATATTCTCTAGTTATACACCGCATAAATTTATTCGTTTAATTATATTATATCATTTATTAATTATTGATATTAACTTATTTATTTCATTTGTTTCTATTGAATTAAAATAATGTCTCGTATCGCTATTCTTTCGGGGAATTAATTAGTTGATGATTATGTAATCGTTTTATTCATTTGTCTCTTTTTCGTTGGCGGCTGTTCAGACGATAACACAAATGACAACCTCATAATAGGACATTTAAAAACGATGGATGAAACTGGTCAATTCCAACTAAAGCGAGATGTAGGACGTCTAAAACTAATTAGATTAAATCATGAGAATGTATTCCCTAAGTTAAGTACCAGACGCTTATATTATAAGCTATAATTGGAATACACCATAATACAGATTTCAGAATCATACAAAAAGAAAACTTTACGTATTATTGTACTTTTCATTCAAATATGTTTTGAACCAAAATTGAAACGTGTAATTGCATTTATTAAAATCACATGAAATTTCCACTTCTTCAAAAACTTGCTTATTTTACAGGCTCACTGTAAAGAAACTACTCTGGTGCCCCAACAACGATATGCATCTTTGTTTTCAATATTACTCTTTGCTGCGTTTTCTTGTATGTGGTTAATTTGTTATTTAACTTTATATCCTGTAGAGTAAATCAAATAAAATCTGAACTGTTAATTCGTATTGTCAACGGTTATTTGACTGTTTGGTAACATCGGCCAAATATAAAATGCAAAAACTATAGCGCTGGCTACTAGCTAAGCCCATGAAACTTTAGTATGAAATTTTAAATCTTTAAAAATGTTAAATAAAATTGATGATTGTTGCTTTTAATTGATAACAGATTCAATTAAATGTAATTATCAGACTCATACTTGTTGATTTTATTACATTTATTTTCTCACGACCGCAGCTAACACACCTGTCTCAATTATTTGTGCAATATAAAATAAAATATCTTTTCACCTGATGATGGATATTAGCCGAAATCCATTGTGAGAAAATACATATATACTATATCAAAGAAATACAAAATTAGAATCTCGCTTCAGTATTGGAGTCCACATTTTGAACAATTAAAATTTCAGAAATCCAAAAACTCTACTACAAAATATTATAAAGTGTCTCTCGTTGTAAAGCTCCTTATAGATGTTATAAAAATCTTGACATGTGAGACAATTATTCCTTAACCAGAACTTTATCACACTTCTATCTTATCAAAGGTGTCAAGTACGCTCAGCGATCAGTTTAGTGTCTGCTAATCTTCTCCAAAGGTACCTGCTAATCTTCACATCTAATCTTCAAAAAGGTACTGGACAATTGCGCGCAAATACGGTGTTAACAACTTCTAGGAATTCTCAAATAAATGCAGGCTAAAGTTTTAAATAAGCAAAATAAAATTCTAATTTTCTAAAGACCCAGAGGCGGCGTTAAGTGTTTTCAACCAAAGATGTATGGGCCTCTTGCTCTAGTAGTGTTGGACAAACCCCAATTTTATGTGATTAAACTCCTACATAAAAATGAGTAATATTAATGTGCACTAGTTGTATAAATTCACGGTAAGTGTAAATTTGATTAATATTTTGCCGACCCCTACGTTATGGGTCGGCAAAAAGTGGGAATGATATGTTAATGGCGCATTCATCATTACTCTCGCTTATATCAAGCCCTACTCATAAGTGGCTTGGAAAAAGTTTTATTTCTTTTAAATCAATAATTATTTAATACTAAATAATTTTTTTAGTATTTATCTTATTTACGCTAAAAAGCAGCGTGCCAGATGAAGATGTAAATGTCTCCCTCGGAACATTAAAAACTCCCTCGGAACGTTAAAAACTATAATTATAATGAGAAATATTATTTCTAATAGAGTTTTTGCTGGAATATTAATTTTAATTGTTCAATGAAATAAGAGTTTAAAAACATGTAATGTCAAAGTGAAATGAACGCACTAATTCTAATTTTATAATAAAACATAACAAAAAAGAAACATCTGCTTGAAATAGAACTATGATTGTATTAAACAAGCATTCAGTGGATTTAACATAAATCTAGACGCCTTCGCATGTACTTATTTATGCAAGATAAAAATTATTTACATATAATAAAATGTATGCTAGACATGCTTCAACCTAGAAGAAAAGGAAACAATGCTAATTAAATTGCAAAAGAAACAAATAATTTATGTATTCATAAAACATCGTGAATTGAATCATATGCCGTAATCTTGACGCCTATAAAATAAAATTGGTTATGCTATTCTTATATATGTATTCTCCACATCATTACGGATGGGAATTCTGGTTCCACATTCGGAACATGACAAACCGGTTCTTTCCATAAAGATACCGCGATAAAATAACGTTCTTGGTTTCTATGCCTTATCGTGACAAGAAAAAATATTTACTGCTTAAAGCAGTAGGTTTAGTTTTCTCTGAATTTTATGTGCAATAAAACGAATAATTGATTAAATATCGCATATTATTCATTTTAAAATACAACTAATTTTCAAATTTATAGATACTGTAAAATAAAAAAAAATATCTAGAAGGGACTCCTATAAGTTGCCTCCCACAAATCCAAAAGATCTAGATTCATCAACGCTCAACTCAACAACGCCGAACAATAATTACTATACTTGCAAACATTTGATCATTTATGTAGCTCGTTCTGCTAGAAAACGGTACGGTCTTTATGAGAATCAAAATCATAATCCCTTTGCGATATGAAAAATTCCTACAGTATGTCAGTGGTCGATTGTTGTTCATGCATATTTTCTACTGTAACCAAAATGAACAATGAATGAACCAAGTAGGTAGCTACAAATTTTTGGTTGCGTATCCATCTCGGTCGATGCTTGTGTTGACTATGTGTGTTGTGTGGAAATGTGTGCTTGCTACTGCCATGCATGCATTGCACTTGTGTATAAAAGATTCTGTACTTAAAGACGTGTACTTGTAAGGCCCTGCTTTTTAGAGTATCATTGCTCTTAGGATATATCGACTTTTGTAACGAATTTAAGGATATATTTTGGTTAAAGGATAATTCAAGAGCAATTATTTCACTATTTGCAGCTTTTTTGCAATTATAATCTTTTACACGCAGATATAGCCAAGAGTTGATTGATGTTATTGCTATAACATTTTTTTTTAATCTTTTAAACGATTTATGTATTGTTTATTCTCAGTATCAACTAAAATGTGAGCGGTTTTAAAAACCTAAATTGGTAGTGGTGCGAATACTGATGTGGCGTTCCTTAAAGAACGTTTTTTTTTTATCGCGGTACATGTTTGGAACACAGTGTACCACGACGTCACTTGAAAAGAGCTTGTTCTCATTTAGATCCTACAATAAACAAAGGACTTCTACACGATAAACGGATGGGATTTACCGCACCGACAGCTGGCATACCGCACCAAGTTTTAATATCGCATCGACCTGTATATCACGTCAGTTGCAAAGCTATAAATGATCTAGTATTGTAAGAATAGTAATTATAGGTTGATCATTTATACGGAGGCAACTATTACAAATGTTACAGCTTCTTTTTACAGCTATCTTTTTATTTTACAGTTTCTTTTATAAACTTGGAAGTTAGTAAAATTTTAAAATGAATGGTGAACATTTAGAAATGATTCAATATTTAATTAGGTATACGTGTTATTGTACTTAAACTTAAACAAACTATAATTGTCGTTAAAAAAAATCATATTAGATTTTATTAGGAAAATTTTACATTATATTAGCGGATTACTCATTGATTTGATGATTTATTAGGGAATTGCTATTTCAATAGTTAATTAATTGCATTTATGATAATCCGGTATCAAACGGCCCCATTAAATTGAATGTTATTTGCGTTCCGCCCTTCTGTTCTTTGGAACTTGAATTTTATATTGAACTTGAAAGTCTTTGTTTTAAAAATATTTGTTGTGTATTTACAAAATATTTACAATTGTTTATTATCAACGAATTTGTTGAGATAAACTTCATTGTAGTGAAGCTTACAAGTATCGCGCACGGTGAAAATTTTGCGTAAGTTGAACCCTAGATTAGTTTATGATTGATTGATTGATTTTTCTAGTTTGGTTGGATACGTCATCATTTTCTAAATTGGTTGCCTTGTAATGTTCTTCTCGTGTTGAGCTTAGTGGTGCTGAGGATTAGAGCTCTATATGTTTTTGGTTTATGAATTTTACGATATTTACGGATTGTCAAACATCGATGTGTGCTTGACCCGTGAAAATAAGAGATACGTCTTCAGATTAGGCAACATGAGTGAACATGCAAATTTGTTTGCCGAATTTCTGCTATTTGCAAACTGCAGAGCCTCGATGAGTGCACTTGAAGGTAAGAGGTACGCCTTCAGGTTAGAATCCGGAACCCCATAGGTGGATACAAGTTTGTTTGATCGATATACAAGGTTATTTGTTTGGCGATGTCATCTGACACATGAAAGGTTGCACTATGATTCCTATGTCCACCAATGTTTATACATATATCGTCTGTCTTAGGCGGGCTAGATGTTCATCTGTTTTGTATATTCAATTTTGTTGTTGCAAATGATGATGTCGCCTAAAAGACCAATTCTTGCAGATATCTAGACGTAATGACTTGTGACATTATTCTTTGGAGTGTTGTAGTTAGCGGTTTTCAAACCGAATGGAAATTCGGTAGAATTGTGATGATTTGATGACGTTGAAGGTTGATTATGGAGTGTCCATGATGGAGTGGGGACGTTACATTCTGTTTTTTTGTCTGTTGCTTAGTTTGATGATGGTTGAAGATTATGCTCCGCGTTTGATGATAGTTAATGATTTTGACTTGTGCGTTGGGGGTGTTTGATGTTTACGATACGTTGCGAAGATGTTGTGGGGTCGGCAGGTTGTTGGAGGTCTTCATGAGCATGTTGTTGGTGTGAAGAGGCAATTAGCCATGGTGAGACGGTGATACATTTGGGGCTTATGAATTACCTCCTCTGATGTTGTTGGTTGTGTTGTTGTTTTTGTTGGTGTGCCGGGCCCATTGACTGATAGTCGAGTTGTTCAGGATTTTGTTTGTAGTTGCTTGTTTTGTGCATCTTCGCGTCATGTAGCTTGTTTTCTGTGATGTATGTTGTTTAATTGGGTGCCACTGGAACTACTTGACCCTGTTCCAGTAGAGTTTGAGTTATTTGAGTTATTGCGTGTGTTTACCATTATGAATTTCTTTTGTACGCATGCTGTGCGCCATAATTATGTTATAATCGTTAAAAATCAAATTAGATTTGATTAGACAATTCATATATTATATTAGCGGATTACTCATTGAAGTGATGATTTATTAGGAAATTGCTGATTGCAATCGTTAATTAATTGCATTAATGTTAATCCGGCCTATGGATAATTTATTGAGTTTAAGACGGAATCGAGAATTGTACTTTAACGCGGTATCTGTATGGAACGAAACGATTCGTTGCGATTTTCGTGTGGAATCAAAACCCTAGGTAAGTGTCGGATGCCTCCTACCAGAAAAAGTATATGTCCCGCTTGTGGGAATATAATAGGTAGCCGATGAGCCCTTAGTAATAGTAGAAACTAAAATACGACAAATCTTTAGTTGCTTTGATATTTTCCTATTAAAAACTTTCAGAGCGAACACTATTGATGGCAAAGAATTTATATTAAGCACAGCTTCATATCAGGTACAACTGAATTAGTTGAAGCTGTTGAATTAACATTGGAGTTTAAACAATTTCAAGAAAAGATAAATTACTATTTAAAAAGAAGAAGAACAAAGAATTTGCTAGCATTCCAGGGTTTCTGGTAACTTTTTGAAATTCGATTTGTCCTGTTGCGTAATCGTGTATCTGAATGTTTGAAATTATGGAGATGTCTTTGTAAAGGTTTCTTATTTTTTTGATTAGTAGGAACCTGTTTGATATTTAAATTGATTACTTGAACAGGTCCTTCGAATCTAGATAGCTAAAACCATTGACCTTGAAAATATTTTGCAAATAAAAGACTACGTAGATCTTATAGAAAAATATTTGAATTGCAAAGTTGTAGTATAAAAATAAAATCAATAAAATATGTAGTTTACAAATGAAAAAGAGAAAAGATATTTAAAACAATGACAAAGGTTTTTTTTTATGTTAGTACGTATTATGTATATTTTATTGGTACAAATTACAGTTAAAATAAAATTGAAATTTAATGAATTATTAATGAACCTAAAATAGATAGTAAAAACAGCAAAAGTAATATAATTGTAATATCTAATTAGAAACCGTTAATTCGCAATTTGCAAAATAGTCGAATCTAAATGCATGTTACGTAGACCAACGTACCATAAAATACTTTTTTCTGTTCCAAGCAACACACAACGTGAAATGAACTCTTTTAATCACTAAGTTTATATGTTGGTCTATAATTACTCATTATATCTAATACGTGACTATGTTGTAATTGCATTTTTTATGAATTAAACAAGACCAATTTAATAGCCTTTCATTTATCAATTACATTCTGCATTAAAATATGTAATAAAGTAAATGAACATCGTGTTACTTAAAACTGAAATATCTCAGACCTCGGAACAAAAAATTATATATTTATAGAAGCATAGAATTTTTGAAAAATTTTATAGATTTTAGCCGCTTCGAGTTGCTTAGTTTTCTAAAAATTGTACCTAGGTACCAAAGTATAAATCAATAATTGAATTTTGGCGCAATTCAATTATTGATTGTACTAGAATTATTAAAATCAATACAAGCGCATTTAAAATGAATTCCATCAATATTATTTCAATTAAATAATAAATTTGCATAATAACTAAAGTTATAATACTTAAAGTGTAAAACAAAATAGAAACAAAATAATATACACTCTGATAAGATTTATAAAATTGGAAAAATACATGTGCATTCAACCATTGTATATATATATAATTCTTGACTTGAACAAAAAAAAGCAGGTCCTCTTTCATTGGCAAGACAATAAAATGAGTTTCTCATTTCTTATTTCACATACTTGAAGACCCTTTTCAAATGTTACATAACTTGAATAGAAAAGGGTAAAAATGCCGATAATTTTTTTCCCTCTAGAACAAGTACAGAAGTCAGCAGTTTTATCACTTAAACTTGATTAGAAAGAAAAGGTCATTTCTGTAGCAAGATCACAAAAAAAAAAAACGCTGACTAGAGTTTTACTTTGGCGCTACTTTACAATATTCTATTCGTCCAAAATAATTCGGAAAATATGTTCTTTTACGGCAGAAAAACATTTATAAAAGGCAGATGTTTTTTCGATAACTTAGAAAATGTGTGATTTACATTAATCAGTATCTCATGCCTCTACTAGCTATACAAAGATATCGAGGCATGTCGGTAGCTTTCAATATACATACATGTATGTCCATAGAATTTTTTCGCATTTTAAAACTTTCGCGAGAGCGATTCATTATTATTATTATATTTCTTTTTTTTTTGTTTTAACCGAAAAAGTTTAACTGCAAAAAGCGTAATGTTTATTTCGTTTAAAAGCATAACTGTTAATCTTTTCACCCTTTATGCTTTCGGCTGATCTCCAATTGGATATTAATTTAACGTATTTTTGCAGGAGGCGTTTCAATACAATATTTCTAAGATTTTGGTGGAGTAGGATTGCTACGTTTATACATTCCACCACTTATGTTTTCGTTAACAAAATAATGACTTTGATCCTTAAACTTCTTAACGTATCAGGAAGAAATTTGTGATTGGTCTGAAGAACAACCTTCCTAAAAATTTTGTAGCAGAAGTTTCTTTCAAACTCCGCTTTTTTAAGGCATACGCCGTCGAGCGCGATCAGCTCCGGCAACACGCCAAAAGCAACTTCTTCCCAGAACATTCGCATAAAAGGAGCCACTGAAGCTAGCATTCCTCAGACTCATTTAGGGTCTAAGCTAGTTACTACTGAGTGAGAAATCGCACACCTTAACTAGCTGAATTCTCCTTTAAATACCAACTTATTCTTGTAGTGGGAAATCGCTCTTCTGAATCTGATTGGCATCTGTACTTAGCGCCACCATAAAAATAAATCACTTATTATTATTATTTATAGTAAATTAAATACATCTACAGTCATCACCAAAAATTCTACAATCTTCGATTCAGACACACATATACTCCATTCAAAATCTTCGGCTGAATCTTTCGCTCTCCAAACATCATCACCATCTTCTAATCTTTAATTCTTTTATTTCACTCATATCAATCATTTATAATCCTTCGTCGATCGGAAAGCCATGAAGTCAGAGGCAGAGGTCAAACAACCATCCACGCAGAGGTACATGGGAGATGGCAGAGATTCAACACCCAATGTACGAGTAGATCACCTCTGACGATCATTCCAATTCGGCGGCTGCGAGTAGTTAGCCTACGTTGCTACAGCAAATACATTCATTGTCTACCTGCACTATAAAATTTTATTATCTCCAACAATTTATTTCAGCATCTTCGTCACAGTAATGGGCCGGATCCATCAACAGTATCAGCGCTAGAACTTCGCCAATCAATCATTTAACTCCGTTAACGTCATGGAAAGTTAGATAAAAAACCTCATCCCAATAATAAGAACATATTAATTTCCACAAATCAAATTATCTTTAGTTCGATATTTTTATTTGCTATGTTGTTAATGGAATGAACAACATAACAAATTTTGCATTGTAGATAGACGCTACATATTTCAGTAAATTAAAGCCGCGTGTAGAAGCATACACTTGAAGTTATAAATACTCGTATCTATGACTCTCTTCACCTTTGGTTACCAGAAGAAAGTCATCTTGTAGGTGACTCGGAAGTCCGCTTGTGTGTCTGCCGTCGAACTAGACTATACGGTTAATGCCAATGGTGAAATTCGGACGTCTTTTAGAACCGGAATAGGGTTTGCCGAAAATTGATTCACCTATCGCTTCCACTTAAATATTCTATTTGAACGAGGGCTTTCAGAAGTGTGAAGTTTGCCTGTCCACAGCGGTAGGCAATACCGACGATCAAACTCTGACTCACTTGTAAGCCGATTTTGTTTACTTTCTTAACTGAAGTTCTTTACTCAACTACAGTCCTACCGTTACACTCCCCAGGAAGAGAAACTGTGCTCCCTCTTTTACTCTTCCGGTAATCAAATTCACACCTAGTACCATCAGTTAACGTACCAATTAATAGCAGTGAGACGAGTACGACCCTACTAGACTTCGAGTAGAGAGGCTCAGTGCTAAATAGCATATTACTTCACCGAATTGATCGTTCGGATTGCTTCTGATCATACTCACTTAGACTGGAATCGAAAAATACTTGTCCGCAACAAGATTTGGTATTTTCGTTCCTATCACCAATAATCCTCATGACGCAAGCTCCGAGTGACGGTCCAGAAAGTCATAAAATAATGATAGTTACTCCTGCAGTTTACCCACACTTGCACTAACCGGACATTTAACTAGAAGACACAGGTTTATGAACTGAGCGACCAAAGGCCATAGCACACTTTTGCAGTAATAAGAAGATCTTTAACGCCATTTCGCCAGGAACATAAAGGATGAGATTCCAAACCATCCTCTTTGGGGACACCCGTTTCTAAGTAACGTCACATGGCTCACATTGCAGGTGGAAAGAAAAGTCAAACGGTTCCCTAGCCCTCGCTACTACTATGAATCCCCCACCCCTCTCCCGCACTGATTTGTTTCATTTGAATGTGATTAGCATGGAAGCCATGGTTCACCGATACCAAAAAAACTTGCCCGTTCGCGCATTGTCAGATGATCAGTTGTCATCAGTTTTCTTTTCCTTATTACAACTGTCGTGAAGTAACAATGGTGTGACTTTGGTCGGACTTGAATGGGCAGGTTAATGGTAATATGTAAAACTGGATTGTTTTTCACCTCCAGCCAAATAGGGTTAAAGAGTAATTGTTACTCCTGCAGTTTACCCACGCTTTAGCTGACGAAGCATTACCACCGTTTAAATTAATTAATTATTAGTCTCAGGGAAAATTTATAGCATTTCGAGTGAATGCACGTTTGCATTCACTCAAACCAATGGTTAAAACATTTATTCTCGAAATGCTCGAAATGTGTATGCTCGAAATGGTCATTTTGAAAGCATCGGCTACATCTTGATTGAAATCATTGACCATGCAGTGCATTCCTGATGGCGGAAAATGTAAAAAAAATTTTTTGTCTTATGTCAGGGCTGTACGAAGGATGATCAAGCAATTCGATGTTTTGTTGCTCCAAAAACTCAAATGTTGGCCGAGCAGTGTGACATGGTGCGGGATGAATCTGACGCATCTTGAAGCACCCAAACAGTAGACTGATATTTATTTTTTCCTTTCATAAGTATAAACCAAAGACTCGTAACCACTGACGATACTGTACACATTTTTGGAGCGGCCGCTGTTGAAACGATTAAGAGTTCTTCGGCACCAACTGACACGAGCCGTCATTTGTTCCTCCAACGAAAAACTAATTTTTTCAAGCCCAACTCATTATGTAAAATTTTTTGGATTGAGGTCTTAAAAATGCCCAAGGAACTCTTGATCTCCCGATAAGTTACATGACGATCTTCATTCATCATCTCGCGTACAGCATTAATGTTTTCCAGTGTGATTTTGGTGGACCTGGCTTAGGACCATCGCCGAGAGTTGTGCGTCCACGTTTGAATTCAGAGTACCAAAGAGAAATTGTCGATTGATGTGGTGCTTCATTACCAAAAACAGCAACCAACTGGGCGCGACTTTGTTGTTGCGATAAGCTTCTTTGAAAATTGTAAAAAATTATCGCTCGGAAATGTTCTCTATTCAATTCCATGTTTGTGAACGACTTTAAAAATTCACTGAGACTAAAGCACTTGTATTTTGACAAAATTTTCAACACGTGTCAATATAATGTTGAGGTTAATTTCGGAACGATATGTTTTGTTACTTGCGCCCTGCCCTCTATGTGGCTATATGCAAAATTAAAATGACATGCCTCGTATCTATATGAATGCAACAACAGAATTGCGATAGCGTTCAACTAAATAGAATTATATACATATATAAAGATACATATAGAATGCCTTAGTTCATCCGTAATTAATAATTTTAATTTGAAAATATCTCATCAGTCCAATAAAAAACTGTCTCTGAGAATTCTTTAGTCTGTAACTAACTGCATTTGTGAAATTTGTAGCAAAGCTGTGATATATAGCGAAAACATTTCTTTCATGAAATATTGGCCGTATGCCAATAAATATGCCCAGCAGCGAACTTTTAAAATTCAAGTCGTCATGTCTGGTACGGTAGTAAACGGTTTACAGAGGAGGCGGAAAATAAAAACAAACCAAATAAAAAATAAGGCCAGCAAATATTTACGTGAAAGTGTATATCTATGCGCGCTTTAAAGGTGTAAGTATGTGTATGCATGGTTGGTATAAAAGTAGATTTTCTTTGCGGTTATAAATAATCTTTTTAGATGTATATACAACGTTCAATGTATTTTTAATTAGTTATCAATAAATTTGTCTTCATTGGATCTCATGACATTTCTGTTTTTTTAAGTTTACTTTTTTATAGACAAGTTATTTCACTCCGCCGTTTGCGCCGTAGGCAAATATAAAGACTGGCTAATTCATGGGTGGACAATTTCCCAAAAGTGACTCAAGAGCGGACCCACGCCGTGGCAAAGCGGAGAGCAGAACTGTCCGCGCCGTAGGCAAATATGGAGATCGAGGGATTCATGAGTAGGCAATATATAGAGTACACTATTTGTCATCAGTAAGGATTTTTATAATACATCCATCTTGATGTATTTATGGACTTGTACTTTTACAAATTGCAAATATGTCAAAATCCTAAAAATAACATGAGGGCGATTCTACATATTAAGACTGAAAGTCACCGAAACTGATTCACTGTTGAAGACCAGAGCTAAAAACTAATCAGTCCATCCTTGACTACCAGAAGCTGAGACAGCAGGCGACAAGCAAATGGTTGATCGATAGTGGTATAACTATATCACATTTAATAAGTATAGCTTTGACAAAGCAAGAAAGAGTGCCGTTGTTCAGCATTTAAAATAGAAGCAAGAAAACATCTAAAAGGTAGTTGCCAATTCGGTAGTCGTAGGGCTTTGTCACTTGTGCGGTTCATTCTACAGAACTAGGCCTAAACGGCAACTGACCATACGGATCTCTCGTCCGTGATTTTTTTAACCCTCTTTTTTAACTTGTTTTTCGGCTTAAGTTAATGACAGAGGACCCGAAAGAAATAGTATACCTGCTTCGATTTTAATCCGATTATAAGGGTCGAACAAGCGCTAAACGTGCAGTTAAGAATCAATTAAAAATCAGGTATATAATTGAGTCCTCTGACATTAACTCATAGGCTGATAAATCTTTTGCAACACTAAACCACCAATTTCGTTGCTGGGCATAGCTATGTCCAACAGCACAACAAGGAAACCCTGCTCCCCCGGACCACCAAACACCACCAAAAACACGTCGCCCACTGGAGGCAACAAAATTTCTAGGACCAAAGACGGGTCAGCTCTTCTCCACCCTGTCGCCTACAAGGTGACCCTCGATTGCCACCAAAAGACAAACCCTACAAACAAACCTCGTCCATTGGTTCTGAACCCACAGATAACAAGCACTGCAAGGCCCCCAACCAAAACCCACGAACAATGCGCCAGTAAAAGTTCATTGTTATGATAATTTCTTTCGGAACAATAATAATTACAATAAATCCATGATATTGCAATTATTAATTTCTTATGACTTGTATAATTTTAATATGTCTGATATAATTTTAAATAGAATCATGATACTTGTGGATAGATAGCCTACTAAACACATCCAAAGAATCCGTACATTGAAGCCGTACAATAATAATAATAATAATAATTCATCACAATGTAAATAGGAATGTGTGTATGAAATACACAATAAAACACAGTCTGTCGACCATTAAACATAGCGGAAATGGAATTAAGTTATGGTGAGAATTTCTAATTGAATTTACAAGGCTTATACGTACAATTAAACTCAAATAAGGTTTAGTTCGCTTCCATATATTTCTGTATGTTATAATATGGACTCGTCTGTGTGTAAAGTATGGATATATGTACATATTTTAAGATTCATTTATAATTAGGTTTATTTACAAGCAACAAAATAATTCAACAAATTACATTAGCATATATAAATTTACTTTAATCAGGAAATAAAACTGGAATATAAAATTTAACAAGCAAAAAGAATCGTAATAAATATATTTGTAACACTAAAATTTTTTTTTTAAACACTTATGGTCAAGAGTTTGAATTAAAAGCCAACGTCGTATTGTTTGTTTTCTGGCATTGATAGCACAGAATGCTACCATCATTTAAAATGCAAAATTTAAGATACGAGGGATGTCATTTTAATTTTGCATATAGCCATAGAGGGCACAAATAACAAAACATATGGTTCCTAAATTAACCTCAACATTATACTGACCCCAGGACAACATTAATGCTTCATTAATTAATCCGAGATGATGAAGATCGCCATGTAACTTACCGGGAGATCGAGAGTTCCTTGGACATTTCTAAGACCTCAATCCAAAAGATTTTACATGATGAGTTGAGCCTGAAAAAAATAGTTTCTCGTTGGATTCCGCTTCTATTGACCGAGGAATAAATGGCAGCTCATGTCAGTTGGTGCCAAAGAATCGTAGTATAGTATCGCCAAAGTACAGTATCGTCAGTGGTGACGAGTCTTTGACTAATTCTTATGAACCCGAGAATAAATGCCAGTCTATTATTTGGATGTTTCAAGATGAGGAGAACCCAACCAAGGTCATTCGTTCCTGCAGTGTGTCGAAAAAGATGGTCGCAACTTTTAAATCAAAATCCGGACATCTGGCAACAAGTCCCTTATAAAGTCGAAGGACGGTAACTACTGATTGGTATACAACCGTTTGTTTACCAGAAAACATTTCAGAGCTGCCTAAAAACAACCCACAGCGTCGGATCATCCTGCACCATGTCACACTGCTCGGCTAACATTTGAGTTTTTGGAGCAACAAAACATTGAATTGCTTGATCATCCTTCATACAGCCGTGACTTAAGTCCCAACGATTTTTTTTACATTTCCCGTCATCAAGAATGCACTGCGTGGTCAACGATTTCAATCACCAGAAGATGCCATCGATGTTTTCCAAATGACCATTTCGAGCATACCTATTGAAGAGTGGAATAAGTGCTTTAACAATTGGTTTGAGTGAATGCAAAAGTGCATCGACAATGGTGCGCAAGTACTTTGAAAAACAATAAAGGACTGAAATTTAAATTATTGCTTTTTGCTAAAGCTATATGCAAAATTAAAAAGACATCCCTCCGATAGTGTATTTCAGATTGCTTAGTTTCCATTCTATGAGAGGATTATCCGCCCCACCTTTCTTACGTATTAAAAATATTATAACTGAAAGATAATATTTTTAATAAAGTTATCCTCTTAGAATAAAGTATTTCAGAATGTTTTGATGCCATGCGACGAGGATTATCTATCCGTAGTTTAATATAAATTTTATCTTTCTTGTAAATAGTTTCTTCATATGAAAATACATTAAAATAAAGTAGTGCGTTTAATTTGTAATATCACTTTGTATACTGACTAAACAATAGTCCTAATTGGTCAAGATTAGTTCTAAAAAAAGTCCACACCAATTGAGAGGACACCTTTTTCGCAAGTGGTCGTGTTTTTCCTATTTTTTATATCTCTATTTATTACTTGCTCAATGTGTTTGAGATTATTATTTTGTAACTAACACGATCGTTTTCGATAAGTGGACTGTATTTTGATGAGACTAAAAACTGTATGTGTATATGCAATAATATGCGAAAATTTGCAACTAACGAGCGAGGTGACAGACGACTGTTCTCTCCTTAGCACAGGAAGATTGTATTATCCAAGCGATGATCTTGAAGACATCAAATGCGACATTAATAAACCGAAATCCACCAAAATAGGCGCCAATGCTTCGATAAGGGGCGCATATATTTAAATATTTGAATATGCAATTACGACATCTAACACAATTCTTATGCATAGCTGGCGGTCAATATACGTCCAAGATTGGATTGGACAGTATAGGAGCGTATGATTTTGAAAGATTATACGTGGTGATTTGCAGTAGATCATATTACGTTTGAGGTAAGAATTATTTGTCATTGAAAATTTTTAGATCCATTCTAATGAAATTCTACTGTACATATAAACGAAAGCAGTGGCGTAACTATACCGTTCGAGGCCCGTGGCAAATTCATCGGATGGGCCCCCTCCCCCCAATATAAAGAAGCT
>WYDF02005674.1:0-13905 GCA_009867245.2 Adranes taylori
ATATAGAAACGTTAATCTCAGATCTGGACTTGCCTAAAATCGGCTGAAGATATTCATTATACTCTTATGAGATACTTACTACTAATTGAATCCGTTGTCCTACCACTGGAATCTGTGTGTTCTAACAGCTGGATCATGTATCTCTATCTGTTTGGATCTATTTGAATTATTATGTGAACTATTCAATATAAATTGAATATATTTCTCTCACTTCTTCACTGTATTTCCCATTATAATACTAAGTTGAATTAAAATTGAACTGTAACCTAAATATTACGACGATGATGTAATACTTGATGATGTTGTTGATATTGAAATTTGTACTGAAGATGCACTATGAATTGAATGGAGACACCGGAAGTTTTAACTACATTTGATTGGTATGCAATGACTATATCTGAATTATTTGGATTTATTTGAATCGAAATTATTTTTAATTAGAATTTTTAAAAAGATTACCAACACGCTGGTCTATTTATTTTGAAAACAATTAATCCATTTTCTGATAAATTAATGTCAAAGCAAAAGAACATTTCGGAAAGTCGTCAGTTTATTTTCTGTTATCATGAAAGAGCTGTTGGTGTCATAAAGATTATAAATCAAAGATACAAATTGTCATGGTTTGCACATTTAATGCAGAATCTGTCACAAACTTGCCCAAAAGAATGTCAACCATTATTGTAGCTAATATGCTTCGAATTTTGGAGAATGACGCTCAAAGTTCGTAAATTTTGGCAAACTTGCTTATGTATCTGTTTGAAACGAACGTTTGATTTTAACCAATCCATAAGCTCTAACTGCAGATATATCTCTATAAAATAGGGCAATACTTGAATAATCATCACGTCGCTGTCGGAGCAGTGAGAAATTCATTTAGCGTTTACGGTTATTTTTAGATCATAGATTTTTCTTATCACAAAACAAAGAACTGCAGAGTTTTTGATACGTACCACTCTCGCCCGATTCCATTTCATAGTGTTCATGCCTGAGTAAAAAGAACAAATATGTGGGCTAATTTGCATGCTAGTCTGTTGTAAGTAGAAGAGTTTTGATATTTATTATGAAGCTAGTTTTCAATGATTAGTTTTTTGTGGAACAGGAGATCGCAGTTAAACAATTATGGAACGAAAAGGGTACTTTAAAATATTGGAATAAGTGCTTTCAAATTGGTAGCAATACGTTGCATCACAAACAAATAACAAATCAAAAATACGTTGTTTACAAAACGGCATATTAGAAGCGCACTGTGGTAGAAATCGTGGTTCGCACGACTTTGCATTTAATACTTTGTGTATTTAGTTTGCTTACTGTTGCAGTATTAAAACCGTAAACTTATCATTTATCATAACATGAGCCTGTTTTTAAAGTAAAGCTCAGTGTAAGAATCAAACCCCCATTTCAATTACGATCCATGTCACAAATATCACAGTTTCAAATTAAGTAGAAATATTTGATTCCAATAAATGTTTGGGCAGTTTTGAACCCTGTATATTTAATTTAAATGAGTTATTCAACACCAAAATAATTACTAGAGGGTTTTGTCATCTTTGAAAATAATATAAAAGCCGAACATTAGAGGAGAATTAATTAGAATATTGCTATAAAACGAACTAACTTAGAATGAAGAATATTAAGGACCTCCGGGATAGTTCGGTTGACAGTAGACTTTACCCAGAGTATAAGGGCTCACTGATAGACAACACTACTATTGCTTAGCACTAGAATAGGCAACGGTTACTCTTAATAAACCGCTAGGACTCGCTAGATGTTGATACAATATCCATTAATTTCTATATAGAAAGCTAAGTAATAGATAAACCAATTCATTGCCGTTAAAAATTTATATAATAATAAATTAAATAAAAAATATTCCTATAAATAAAACTTCGAGACAACAGTTTTACAAGGGAAGCTCATCATAGTTATTCCCGTATCATGTAAAATAAACATAAATGGACTAACTTTAAAACCGCATCGAACCAAGATGAAGAAAACGAGTTATAAACTACCTGAAATAATGGGGAATTAAATTGAATCGAAAATAAATTGTTTAACCAAAATAATTTATTAAATGGAATAAACACACCTATTATTCATGGAACAACCAGTCTATTGACTATACTTTTCTATATAATAGTAACATTAATTTTCAGCTATGTAGTGTAGAATTTAGAACTGGATCTGGATCCAAGGCGTTCAAAATAGCGAATATCTACATGAAATTTCAAAAACAAAAGAAATCTACGAATGTATTGGATACGGTACAACTGAAAATTTAACCAAAATTTGAATAAACTTTCACTACGGCTAGAGAATTATGTGAATACCACCGGTATAAAATCAATAAGAATATCTAATTGAATTGTACTTAGAATCATTAAATTATAATGTATTAAATAATTACTCCTATTATTAAATTCAGATTTTTAAGCTTTAGAATTGCTTTGGATCATTTTATTTTTAATGTATTATATGATTTTATACAAGGAGCAGAAGTTGACATTATTTTTGACTTCAAAAATATTGAAGTTTGTAATTTAATAATAAAACTCGAAAAGAAATAAATTGTTTATTTATTATTTCGAATCAAATAAAATCAAAATTATTTAAAGTCGTCTCGAAGAATAAACTTGTAAATTATTCTTAAAGTTAAATAAAAATTTTTAAAAACCCAATTACTTTAACTCCCGATAGTATGCAGTTTTTGCTATAACTAGCGAGGTATTGTAAGACGCCCGCAAACCATCATCATTTCTTCGTGATGTCAAAGCGAACATACTACCTATCGTGGGTTCTTTTGTGAAGGTTTTCTATAAGTATTTAAAAGTACAGTAGAATCTCAAGAATCTCAAGTACCTTAATAATCTCGATTATCCGGACTAATTGTGGATGAAGACAGCCCAGCTAGCGTAAAATCCGGATAATCGAAAAAAAAGGCTTCTAATAATAAATCTAAAATATGTAGGTTGTAAAAACAAAAATAAATATTAACTTATTTATGGGAAAATCAAGAATAGATCTTTGAAGCTGCCAAATTTCGAATGCTTTTAAGGCACATATATTATCTTGAATTGAATTCTTCTTGGTTCTCAAACCGCTTCATAGCAACATCTAAACTTTGGCAAGCTTCAGAATGTGTCGGACCAATAGTCCCATTGTAAATGTCTACTCCGTCTTCGTGGTCTTGCTCCAATCACGCAGATATTTCTTTAATAATATCCTCATCATTCAATATTTGGAAACCCGGATCGTCCCCACCGCAATTCAACCACTCGGTGACACTCTGTTCATCACATTCAACACATATTGAAATTTTAACGATTGCTTTTGTAATGTCTTCTATTAATATGTCTTTTTCAGCTGAATTACTGTGACTTACTGATGGTATTTTCAATATTTTGTTCCATGATTATTTTAGCAACAGACTTTTAAATCTATTTTCTTGTGAAAGGTAATAACTGTTTCTGAATTGTTTTCGTCTACTAACAATAATTGTCGAAGCATCTGTTTCCTGTATGAGATTTTGAATGTTTCTATTACACCCTGATCCATAGGCTGTATCAAAAACGTAATATTTGGCGGAAGATATTTTACCGAAAACATTTCATCTATCTAGTCCAAACATTCTAGGGGTGGATGTAACGGTACATGCATTGTCTAGTATTAATAATGTTATAGAGTTTTGATATTTTTTCATTTCAGAAATGAACTATTTTGTGAATGAACCACATAAAAATGATTCTTCAACTTCTTCATTTATTGATTGTTTTATAACTTTAGTTTTGTGTTTTTATATTCGAGATCGTTAACGTTACAAAGATCGTCCTGATTCACCTTTTTTTAAAGCACTGATGATATCCAATTTGTCTTTTAATGATAACACAAAACGTTTTCTTTTTAATAACATACCGGTAATTTTGAAAATGATTATTTAAGCCGTGATAAAATCCATAAAAAAACAAACGTCCAATGAATTTCAACAACTACTGATTCATATTTGAAGAAAATGTCTAAAAAGAACAGGTTTGTCCTTTTTTTCGAACTAATGTGCAAAAACTAAAAAATTTTACGCATACCATCATGTACAGGTATTGTAAAAAGGTTTCATAGTCATAATAACTAAGATTTTATAACCGGCCAATATAACTAATATTGCCTAATATGGCCATAAAGTACATTACAGATGGAAATACGCAAATATTTGAAAAAAATAGATGAAATTAGTCTCAGGGAGAGCAGCAAATTTATAAAATTTGTTTTAATATTTATCGATCTGGATAATCAAAAATACGGATAATCTAGGTCCAGCTAATCGAGGTTGAACTAATATTGAACTACTGTATTTGAAATCACGGCCTGTTTTATTAGGGCGACACCTTCTCAGATGACTTTAAAATCGAACCGAATTAAGATGAAGAAAACAAAGTTATAAAGAACTACCCGCAATAAAAATAGACAAAAATGGTAAAGATTCGAACATTATATCTGCAGTCAAAATGGAATTGGAATCCATAAACCTAGATGAACTAAATCGAATCAAAAATAAATTGTTTAACCAAAATAATTTATTAAATGGAATAGAAACACATATTATTAATGGAACAATCGATTTATGGACTATAATTTTATATATAATAATAACATTAATTTTCTGGTATCTAATATGGAAATTTATAAACGAAAAGTTGGATTCAAAACTTTTACAAATACCGAATCTGGACCTGAAATCTATACCTGAATCTGGACCAGAAATTTTAAATTTACTAAAGTATTGGATACGATACAATTGAAAAATTTGAACACCACCCGTATAAAATTAATAAAAATATTTAATTGAATTATAATGAATTATACTAAGAATCAATTAAATTATAATGTATTAAATAATTACTCGTATTATTAAATTCAGATTTAAGCTTTAGCATTGCTTTGGATCATTTTATTTTTAATGTATTAAATTATATTATTTTATACAAGGAGCAGAAATCGACATTACTTCTGATTCCAAAAATATTTAAGTTTATAATCTAAAAATAATCTCAAAACAAAAAAAAATATTTATTATTTCGAATCAAATGAAATCAAGTAAAATCAAACTTATTTAAAGTCATCTCGAAGTTGTTATTCAAGTTAAATAACATTTTTTTTAACTCGTTCCCCTACCGTGCAACTCTAACCCCCGATATTATGCAGTTTTCCAGATTGCGAGATATTGTAAGACGCTCGCAAACATTCGTTTCTTCGTGACGTCGAAGAAACGGTGACACCTTCTCAGGTTGTCACCTTCTCATTAAGGTGACACCTTCTCAGATGATTCCCTAGATTGGATAGTTTTATAGTATAATTGTTTAAAACTTTGTTGCATAAAAGGCACATAGGCAATCAGTTGTTCGCCAATGATATAATGAAGCCAAATTTCAAATAATTAACACTGTACTGTCTACAGTGAGACTGTCAACAAACATCCATCAGCAGCTTCAAAAATCTAACAGCATAAACTTCTCAAATATTGTCACCTTTCAAGAGAAATATGTAATATATAGTATTGAATAACAAACACCCTCCCGAATCGGTTCCTGTTTTCAATGGGCGGATATACATATCAGATGGGCAAGTTTTACAACTACGGAATGACCAAACGAAGAGGTTGTAAAAACCAGATACGACCACAAGCTTGAAATATCAACACCATATTTTCTTACATTTATTCAAATTTTTATATACATTTATTTTCATCATATTCAATTCATCGTGACTCAATTAAAATATTTTCTTTTCAATACATCAGCTTCACCATCCATTTTTCTAGTTCGTATTAAAGTTCTTAATCAATCAATTATTCACCATTTTAGACACTTATCATTTTTTACGTGTATTTTAATTGTAATAGTTTGTGTTTGTCTTATATTTGTTATTTTATTAAATTCATTAAAAGACAAATCGTGAGGTTTTCACTTAATTATGTTAATAACATCCACATCTAAACCGCGCTGTCGATAAGACAACAGCATCCGGGATTGCTTCACAAGAAATTCAAAAACCAGAAGTAGCGCTCGACTAAACAAACACATAGCATTCAATATTGATTTCCGGTGTAAACCTCTATTTTAATTTAATATTTAGATATGTTTTGTATGCATATAAAGAAAACTCATGTACCATAGAATCTTGTTTTTAAGATAGAGAAATATATAAAACCGTTTGTTAAAACTTTGAAAAAGAAAACTATACTCATGAAAGTATAGTTCAATATTGAAGTACTATTACCTCATGTTAAGATCGGTAATTATATTCAAAATACTTTTTATAAGTACAACGAGATTGATTGAACTCAAGAGAATATTCTAACAACTAACATTAATTAAAATTCAAAACAATTAATATGCTGGTTTGAGCCGTCGACGTAGACTGATCCCATCATCGATCTTGAATTTTCCCATGATAAAACATAGAGTTATAAAGTTCCCCAAATTTAGCTTCAAATCTTCATGGTTCTTTAATTTTACTTATTTTATTTTAAATATGAAAATAAATAAATAATATCTTATATTAATTACAAACTAATTACTTAGGCTCACAAACAAGGAAAAGCAATCATCAAACACTTTCACCGACACGAGCGCCAAGCTTACAAAGCTTTGACCTCATACCGCTGGCCATTCGAGATGCGACGGCCGGATTTTATGTATGCATGTAAAAGTGCAGTTAAAATCTCGCATTTTCAATATTCGTAACGACATTTCTTTTTTATCATTTGAAATTTTACGACTTCTTTCAAATGGACGTTTTCTTTGGCGGTGGCGATATTTTTTACTGGAAGCTTAACGATTGTTCCACCACCTAATTTCTAACAAGCAGTTGACATTTTCACCCTTTTGCTTTTGGCTCATCTCCGATGTGATATAGTTGAACGTATTTTAGCAGAAAATGTTTCAATACAATGCTTCTGACATTTTGGTGGAGTAGGATCAACTTTGAACCTTAGGAATTTTAACGTATCAAGAAGAAATTTTTGGTTGGTCGTAAGTAAAACCTCCCTAAAAGTTATGAAGCAGAAGCTTCTTTCAGACTCCGCCGTTTCTGCGGCAGGCGAGCCGTCGAACGCGGCTGACTCCGGCAACACGCCAGAAGCAACTTCTCCCAGAAAATTCGCAGAAAAGGGGCCATTCAAGCTAGCTTTCCTCACACGGTCCATTAATGTTGAATTTGTGTTTTTGTTCAAAATGCTGTGTTGCGACTGCGGTTATAGGGTTTTCTTTGTGTTGTTCTTTACAGTCATTTGTGTGGTTTCAGATTCTGTTGTTGAGATATTGTTTGGTCTGTCCAATGTATATTCCTGAACAATTTTGGCAGTTAATTTGGTATCTTACGTTTGACTTTTGTTCTTTGCTGTTTTTGCTTTTTAATGTTGAAAAGGTTCTGCTTATTTTGCTGTCATTGTAGACACTAATTTTATTGTTCTCATTTTCTAGTGTGTGTTTTGTTTTATGGGATAGGTATTTTATGTATGGGATTTTGAAATAACGTTTGTTCTGGTTTGTGATATTGCTATCTCGGTTTGGTTCTTATGTTTTTCTTTGG
The DNA here is from genome assembly GCA_009867245.2 of Adranes taylori. Taxonomy (NCBI): domain Eukaryota; kingdom Metazoa; phylum Arthropoda; class Insecta; order Coleoptera; family Staphylinidae; genus Adranes; species Adranes taylori. The sequence goes on from WYDF02005674.1 coordinate 7,582, forward strand.
CTGTTTGAATAGTGTGGAGGTTAAGTAATTTATTTATGGTGTTTAAGGGGTATCGGTTTTGTAGGAGAAGGCTTGTGCCTGTTTGTATGTTTTTCTTCCAGAATGTTGCATCACTTATTACGGCAATTTTGTGAGTAAATGATTTTATGATGCATAGTTTTTGACATATTGGATGGGGCCGAGTGGAAGTGTAGAAGTTTGCCTGAGGATATCGGTTTTGTGTACCATCCAGTTGTCATTGTGGGTTATCATAATTTCTAGGAACGGTAGTTTTTTATCTGTGTCTTGCTCGTATGTGAAAAGAAACAAAACCAACATTAACTACAGGACAGATTGCAATAATTGAAGTAAAATATACAGCGCATTAATAAAAGAAAATCTAACGACGACAAATAATAACCAAATACCATTAACTGACCCACCTTATCAGATAAACCAAATACAAAATGAAATCACTTAGACAAACACTGACCATAATACCACCTGCCCTACAAATTCATAATTAATCAATCAAGAAAGACATAATTCAAAAAATCTATATATATATATCATAACTCTTTTGAAACTTTGAATTTTGAAACCTGACGAAGTAAATGTATTTAAAGAAAGCTTGCTCTAATTTATACTTTTATTAACATCCAATTCCCGCATAAAAACAAAAAATAATATTTAATACTTTTACAAAAAATATTTTAACGTAACTCAGGTCCGTTTCACAATAATATCTCCTTTCATATCTTATCGTCTAGTGCAGTTTTTATATCTACTTTAGTCTATATAGCCGATTAAAACTTTACGTTATCTAAGATGTTAAGAAGCCCTATTCATTAGTATTTTCTGAGAGATACTGTGTATGTTAGTATACTTTTATAGTTATTACATTATCATAATTAAAGCAAGGTTTTAGTTTCTTAATTATAATGCATTCAGTTCATGAAAATTTAACTTAAGTGCACAGCTATATATGATTAGTACTGGTATAAGTTCATATTCAGTAGCGGATCTACACATTATCTTTAAAGTACGTGCAATGCTTAATCGCTTTTTCCAGTTAAATACTTGATACATTCCTTACTTCTTAGACAAAACGAATTAAAATCTTATTAATTCAGACGATAAATATTCGCAATCAAATCTCTATAGGAAAACACAAATTCTGAACAATACTCAAATAAATTTCTGAGATTAATTTCAGCAATGATTTGAATCGGAATAAGTTTAATGTAGAAATAATAAACGTTGTTACGGAGAATGTCGGCGAAGCGTACTTATGTATTATTCATAAGAAAATTAGGCCGGGGAAAGAGTTCAGAAAGTATAAAATTAAGTATTTACAAGGTCGCACCGCCAAAAGTTGCCCAACGAAATTGAGAGCCATTGTTACGTATAATGCGAAACAATTATGGGTTGTCTCTTGTGGAACACTTTTACAAATAGCTATTATTACGTAACAGCTATTTTTAAGATTGCTAGAATGAAGAAAAAAGAGGATAGAAAATAACAGGCAATTATGTAGAACCCTTTCATTTTTATTCCTTTCAAAGTTTTTTGATGTGTTTCAACATGTAATTTAATTTTTATAATTACAGTTCTATTAAACCTTAGAATCAGAAATAAATTTCAAGTGTTTTGTTTTATGTAGTGGGTTGTTTCTTTATGAACTGATCAATAGTAATTTATAATTATCTGATCTCTGATCACATCTTTTCGGCCAATCGCTCCATAAAGAACGAGTTGCGAATCATAATGAAATAGTCTGTCATCAAAATCTAAGTAAATCATCCAAGTATCATGCTAACTATCACATTGAGTACCCTTAACATCTTTTGGTTTCTTTAATCATTTATTATTTTTCACAATAATTTCCACATTTACGGTAACAAATAGAAGGTAACAAATTTACATTCTAATTTAATACAACCAAAAAGAGGCCGGCCTCCAACCAGCCTGAAAGTTTGTCTTCAGGCATTACTTCGGCGACAGCGACTAAAGATCATTAAACAACATCCATATATGTACTTCCATCACGACTTCATTAAACAAGTTCCATTTAAACACTCATCACAGTTTCTCTTCAAGACGTGCCATACTTCGTGATATTTCACATCTCTTATCTAATCGGTGGGCTCATGATCTTCAATAAAAACCGGACTTTTCGAAAATTCATTGTGAGCAGCATCAACATCAATACATCTGAGCATTGACGAGCCGTAAGAAATGTTTCGTTTATTACCACTCACAGAGCCGAAGAAACAATTACAACAAATCAATTTATACCTAGTTCACCATTGTTTTGTCTTTTAGGTTTTCTGATGGAATAGGGAATGGTTCGACCTAACAATCTTCTGAAGCATACCTAACTTCAACTTATAAATGCCAGTCAATGAAAAGCGCGATTACAATCCCTATACGTATTATAATTATAAAGATCAATAAATATCGCTATATTACTGTTATTGCGTATTATATGTATTTACCTGTAGACATATGTATATATAAGAATATTAGGACACTATGATTAAACGATAAATTCGACCGATATAGTGGCTATGTAAAAAATTATACCAGAACCACGATCCAGTTTTAATATAATTAAGAACTGTAACAATTATAAAGGGGTTATAAGAAATTAAAATACTATACAGTAACGACAAAAATGTACGATATATTCAATTCTTTTGATTCTACTGAAGAGATTTTAAATATTTTAAATGATCAAAGTCTAAATCATGCCTAAAAATGGGGAATATTAAAATCAATAAATTACATAAAATAATGTAGCATTCTATTATTATAATTTAATTATATAAATTAATCTTAGAATATAAAGTCTATCAGAACAATAATAGACACGCGTAATAAATCAAAATGCAGATGTTACTCTGCTGACGAGGGGTAAAACTAGCCGCGACGCAAGAAATTAGAAACAAGCAAAAGAAAAAAGGCTTTACGCGAATAAGTTTACGTTAATGACGTTAGAGAAGGGGGGAAGGGGGGGGGGAGATAATAAAAAAATAATTTAAGTAATAGCCTTTCTGTTGTATGAAAGACCAGCGCATGCAAATTGTCTGTAGGAAAGGGCACGAGATTTTTGTTAGATTTTGCCAGTTCTTGACAAATCTTGTTCAGTTCTTAACCATGATAACCAGTTCATGATGACCAGTCCTTAGTCATGATGAGTTTATTTCCGTGTACTTTTATTATTTTAGTTTCGTAAAAATTATGGCAAACGTTCAGATGTAAGTAGGAGATTGGTTTTATTTTAAATCTTGATAAAGGAACTGAGACAGCTTACGTTCTTTCGATTTTATCCTGAGTAAATATTTTTATTCAAAGTATCTAATTTTCATTTAATACCGAGCTAACAATGAAATCACTTTTTGTTATGTTGTCAGTCAAGCAATCCCTTATAATTATTATCTTATTATTATTAATTAAATGTTGCTTGTTCGTTATTTTATTTACTTTTGACCTGGAGGAAAATTGTGTTGTGTCCGTATTAACATTCATGTAGACAGAATAACTCTTAAACAGTACTTGTTTTATCATTTACGAAAATTTATAGATCCTCAATAATTGTTGATGCATGTAAATAAAATTGTTACGTTATTAATCAAATATTTAAAAATCAATTGTGTTTTATTAATCCATTGACCGTACTTGCTTTATTAAGATTGAATCTTTGTTTTAATCCGGCATTGTTAATTATTTCATTGTTAATATTTCATTGTTAATTTTATTAGTGCGTGAATTTATTAAAACTCCATTAATTGTTTATTAATTTAAACTACGCTCCTAAATAAATTATTATTCATTCCCTGTAGAAAGTTCAATGTCACAAAATTCAACGTGATAATATTGCTAAAATAGATTGAACTGATTATATTATATTAACTCTCATATTTGTTAGCATTTAGTTAAGAATGATAGTTTTTAATAGATATTACACTGACTTCCTTAAAACAAAATTCATGGACGAGCCCAACATTCCATCTTCCATGTACTAAGAGTGGTAAGTTTCATTATAAACCACCCAGATAAAAAATAGATTTTTAAGCAATAATGAATCTAATAATTAAAAGTTTGTTGAGTTCAACGTTCAGTTTGACCAATTAGGGCAGTCAATTACCATAGACAAGTGTAAAAGCGGCAAATGTGATTGCACTTAATATTTAATTAGAGTGAGCCTGCTATTTTAATTATAATATTATTTGAACAGTAAACAATACCTACGTGCAAATATTTATGTAGACATCTATTTTAAAGCTATAATTAGTGGCGAATTGTAAAATATGATGCCGAATGAACTAAATTCGCCATTGGTAAGTTTCTCAATTGAGTTTTCCATATGTACTGTTCCACGTAAACATATCCTCTAGTGGGAATGATGATCACATTACTTCAATGCGTCTTAAGAATATCTTAAAAGGGCACCGGTACCTTCTACATGGTTTGCGCAGAAATGATATCCAATGAAATGAAATGACGTCAGAAATGATATCAATTAATTTCCTTAGTTTATCGAATTCCCAATCGACCCAAGTAGCAATAAACAATAACTTCGGATTTCATCAGTCCATATATTGCTATTGGTAAAACAATATTTTGAATATTGTACACTAATGCCGCAGAGTAACGATTCGTTATTGATTAGTAATTTTCCCTACAGAAATAAAACTCTGGAAGTATTGTACTCGACATTTAGACTCAAAAAGTACGAGAACATCAATACAAATGCAATCAAAACAAATTGTCGTGACATCCGAACTTAAAAACACATTCAACTGAATTATTGGTCAACATTTGTTTATTGAAAGAAAATAAATAAAAATATGTATTGTGTAAGCCAAAACCATCAAAAATAATAACAAACGCCACACGCATAACCAATTCTCATTTTGAATTCATCTGTAAAACAGTCATGAAAACGTTATTAAATTAGATAGAATTAAATAAAGTTTTCGATTAAAATGTAATCTAATAATTTCTGTGTAATTTTCATATTTGATAATTCAAACTTTGAAGCAACATTCTAATGGAAAAAGTTACAATATTATTGCGTATGAACAAAAAGGTTTATTTGATATAACTATATGTACTTGAATTTGTTTGACCCAAAACATATGGTCTCTAAGTTCAGACAAAGTTATGTCAATATCATTTTTGATTAATTAACAATAGATTAACAAAAATGTTAGAACTAGGATAAATGTGAGCATTCTACGACAAATTTACTCAAAATTGAGCAACAGGAGTGGGAGCATGATGGCGTCGGATACATCTTGTCAGGGTAACTTGTCAGGGGTACTCTACTTGCGCTAGTTGTACATAATATGGTAAATATACAATGTAGTGAATAAAAATAGTGCCTTTAATTTGTTTCATGTATGCAATTTATCTATAATTAAAACGATTGATTCATTCTGTATAATTGTGAGAGATCGTGTTAGTTGTACAGATTTTGTAAATACACAGGGCGAAAGAAAAACAAAATTAAAAACGCAAACAAAAGTAAATATACAATTCAACAAATGGAGATCACCAAAATACGGGATAAAAGAACCGAATGAAAAAGTGGTAGCATAGTAAATGAGATAACATTGTTGAAATCAAATGAGGGGAAAAAAATTAAGGTTTGGCCGGCCTACTAATTTACAAAACCTTCAAATACGATGCTCATTAATAATAAGCAAAAGTGGTATGCGAAGAATTGTGATCAGCCTAAATAAACGATTGAAAAAAGTAGAATGAATCATTTATTTATAAGATTTTTACAAGTACTAATTTATACAAAATATGTAATGGTTTTATAAAAGAGAATGCAGCATTTATTTATGCATAATACCAAATATTTACAAGTACTAATTTACAAACAGATCTAATTGATTTTTTACAAAAGATAGGAAATCATTTATTTATAAGATTTATGAACAAATATTTACCTGAACTAATTTAAAAATAATTGTAACTAGGGTACCTTTCTTTAAAAACCCATTCTGTATATTCACAAAATCTGTACTAGTAGCACAATCTCTCACCGTTATGCAGACTTTAATTATACATAAAGTTTTAATTATATATAAATGGCATACACAAAAGATATTTGTAACTAGGGTACTTTTTTAAACCCATTCACAAAATCTGTACAACTAAGACCATATATCACCGTTAAATTCTTCATAAATTGCTTAGATGAAACAGACTTAAGCCATTATTTTAATCACCACCCTCTTTATTTACCATATTCTGTACAACTAGCATCATCTCCCGACGCAAGTAGAGCACCTGACAAGCAACGACACCGAAATCTGCACTACCGACGCC
>WYDF02005685.1:0-13904 GCA_009867245.2 Adranes taylori
ATAAATAATTGTTTCGTTAATTGTTTTCTGTTATGTATTGGAACTTGATAAAGGGGATGAACCCATTAATAAAGATTATTTGTATTTTTCTCATCCTAAAATGTCATAAAACCTTCAAATGAATAAATTAACATAATAACACAATAAAATAGCGATAGATGTGTGTCTTTTACATGTCGGATCTTTATATGTATGATGTCAAACGCAAAGGCATACAAATCTATGAAATTTGGAGACCCCCAAAGCTATGCCTGCCTATGCGAATCGACAATTGCTTTAATCTGCTTAATCTATTTTGAAATAATTGATTGCTTAGATGAATTAATATTTTCTTATTGATTTAATATTTAATTGTCATGCAATACGAAATCATTGTTTAAAAACCAATGATTTCATTTCGGATTAACTTGGCATTGAAATAGTGTATTATTTCTATTGAGTAAAAGGCGGAAAAAATCTTGCGAAACTTAAATAACACTAGAAGCCTACACTTTAACAGTTTCATTAGTTGAATACACTCAGCTAACTTGAGCAATTATTTAACTTTTTATGAGATCAATAAGATAATACTTGTGCAACTTGAAGTTGTGCAAGAAAATGTTGTAAGTAGAGGGTCCAATTAATTCAATAATTTTGGGATAGGCTCAAACTGATCACTCTTTTACTGCACCCTAATATTTCTATTTAATTTTTAACTATAACCTAAATTCTGAATACAATAGCGGTTTCAACTCAGTTAAACTTCTCCCGTAAATCAGCCATTGACCAGTGTTCTAAGAACGCTACGTTTTCTAAAATAAATATTACTAAAGCTGGTAAGATGCCAAGCGTACGAAGTATGCGTTTGCCGCGTGGCGATAACTGTGTGTTCCAATGTGAGTAAATTTCTACCCGCTAATAGGCAACGATGAAGTTAACTGAATTTTATAGTAAAACATTTGATATGGTGGCGGGCTCCGTCCACAAATTTTTGTATTTGCTTACCTACTTCGGTTCTTTTTGTTACTGTTTAGCTGTAAATGAATAATATATGTTTTTTTCAGTAAAAATAAATTTGCGGATACCTTTCAAGAGCTACAATAGCTTCCATTTGTGCGGTTACATCACGTTCATGTCGGACTTGATACTGCCATTGATAATCTGGTTGTTCAATTACAACCGAACGTAATAGTGTCATTTCTGGATCTAATCGTATCCATAAAACGGGCGAATCGCTGGATTAGAAAAACATATAGTAGTAATTTAATGCAACATTTTTGTTTTAATGCTATAAATGCAAGTAATAAAGTTCGCTCAAAGAAAACGAAACATAATTTCTCAAACTCGATCTATGAATTTTAATCGAAATTTTTAAAACTCAATTAGAGTACATAATCACATGTGGTTCTCTTTTCATTCTGTTTTTGTTAACCAAATTGAAAGGACTTATTACAACCAATTAAGTGGACTGTTCAAAGTACAGCAAACATCAGTCAATTAACCGTGCATTCAGTCGTATAAATCAATAGAGAACGTAGATTGTGCATTGGAAGTATTTAAGCGACAAGTTTACCGAAAACTTTGATATTAAGAATTCCATCCAACTTATTGCTACATTAAATTTTATTTTTGTGTTCTCATGTTTTTTATGATTGGGATTATATCAATGTTTATATCAATTATGTTAACTTGAAGGTTAGGTTATTTACGACGTCGGCCTATTTCCGCCTTATGCCAATCACCGATGTTAACTTGAACTTTAATGATTATATAAACTTTTTCTAATAATTATTTAAGGTCGGTATATTCCCACTAGGGTCTATCACCGATCCAAATAAAGGAAACCTAAAACAAAGCAAAAAAGAAAAACAGGAAATCTAGAGTAACAAAATATTATCAGGTTTACTATCTTGAAAAAGACAAGCACTAAATTAACATATTCCATTTAATAAAACAATCAAATAAACTCGTATAAACTTCAATATTAGGCAACGCTAAGATATTGATAACATGAAAAGGAGGTGGGACTTTCAAAGTATGAAGAGAGATGAACAAATTAACTATATTCAATTTATTTCTTGGACATTAAAAAAAAAAGATGATTCAGATCGCCCACCAACTCGCAAATACAGAATAGATTGTCCCTTAGACCCAAATGAAACGGAAAAGTTCCGTGTCCCAACCCAAGTCTAAACATAGTAGATATAAAATTTACCAGAATGAGAATCTGACTGGACAAACCACGCCGAACCATTAATTAACGGATTAATATTAAAAACAAAACCTCCCAGTTACCAACCGATTATTAGACCACTCTGATTGCCAAACTGAAAACATTTCTGTCTTAAAGTTAGAGAAGAAACCCGACGGAGATGTACTTTAAATGCCGACGGAGATGTACTTTAAATGCGATAGGATAACAATCATGTCCCAATTTAGCTAATGAATCTGCTCTTTCATGACCCTGAATATTCTGATGCCCAGGGATCCAGCATAATTTTCCAACTAGACCTCTCATCACCGAAGTAGCAACTTTCTCTTGTACGTAATTCACAAGTCTAGACTTTCTATGCTTAAAACTAAATCTATCTAAGTTGTTTCAAGACAATGAGAGCAGGAACCTACGAGGGTGGTTTGACATAAATATATCCTTCGATAGATGGCGTTACGTATCAACGAACGCCATATTGGTTCTGAGATCTGCCATCCAACACATGGTGTCTGTCAAAAATTTGAAGCAAAAGAGCAATTAGTTTTGTTTGCTCTTTTTAGAATCATCGCAAGCAAGCAACTTTTGTGTTTTGTGAAAAATGGAAAAAGTCGAATATCCTTTAGTGACTAAATTCCTTCACAAGAAAGGGAACAGCAATGCAGAAATTAAAGCCGAACTGGAAGCTATTTATATCTAGTCTACACCGTCGCTAGCAACAGTTATATTTTGGAAAGCTGAATTTGTTCGTGGTCGTACGAGTCTTTTGGATGATAACCACCCAGGGCCCGCAAATATCGTGACTACACCAGAAATTGTCAACAAAATCCATGATATGACTGTGGCAAACAGTCGAATCAAAATCGGTAATTTTGAAATCCGCAATGAGAAGAAAGGAGTATCCTTCTCATTGGAGGGATGATCTCTACCCAGAAAAAGTATTTTGTGCTCAAACATAAATTCTCAAGCGACTCAACTCCCAAATCACCACTACAATTAGCATCTTTTCTGAGATTTGCATTTAGCAGCCGAATGACCATATCTCAAGCAATTCTCGCACTATTTAACCCTTTCTACAAAAAGGGCAGGGAAGAACACATTATTATATAAGTAAACTTTATCTGGCACATTTGTACTAGAAAAATGAACAATAATTGTACTAGAAGGCAAGATGCAGAATCTCTACCAACATTCATTTAATAAAGGATTCGTTTAACGAAAAAACAAGAATATGTTTCATTGGTCGTCATATTCTCCTTTATCACAGGCGCCCATAGCAAAGGAGAAATTCCCCTAATAATTAATTTACTAGACTAAATAACTAGGAATTGAGATTTAACATTTAAAAGCTCTGCGGAAAAATTTGAGTTTAAAAACTCTTTAACATTTACATAAGAATTAAACTCTACATATGTCTGTCATCTACCTCTAGGAGCGAGTACTTTTAACTCCCTGAACCTATTCGTAACCACTTCCAAATACAGTTGGCTTGAATGTGATCTGATTTAATATTTTTATCAACTCCCGAGAGAACACTATCCCATATGGCGGTCTGTCATAAACTGAGGTATAAACTCTCGGAAAAGCGTATTTCTCCGGATTAGAAGATAAAATTTACGTTATTAACTTAAAATTTACGTTACGTTATTAGTATAGAAAACGTACTCCATTGCGCTAAGATCCATATCAACTTCTTCGCCAGTACAAAGAGGAATTTTCTTTTTCTTATTACGTCTACTTTTTGAATGACATGTAATGTCCGCTTTCACTACTGTATTTTCAATTTGTAGAGTGTGTTTGAATGTACCATCCAATTCTTGTAGAGTTACGAGCAAAGGTCCAACATATTTTCGAATTCCTGTCTGTGTGGTGGCGTCTTGTCGTATCTCCAATTCAATTGTATTTCTGTAAATTTTATATCAATACAATGTAATAAAAATATGTGAAAAAATGTATCAATATTGTAACGAGGCAATTTATCCTCGTTCTGATTTAATTGTACGGGCATAAGGTGGTCCATAAGTCACGACTTTTGATAACTTTTTTATTTATTTTATTTCCATTTTCTTTTATTTCAGAAATCGTATCAAGTAGTTTGGAAAATTTACAATGGAAACATTCAGTACTTTACAATGCACCGGAATCGTTCAGTTTTACTTTGAAAATCAGCATTCAATTATTAGAACGCAGCGAGCATCTCGTTAACATTTTAACGTTATAGTTGCACCTTCGGAATCAATTATTCGTCGCTTAATGAATCGTTTCCAACAAAAAGGTTCCGTAACTAATCTTCCACTTACCGGGAGACCACAAACAGCTAGGACAGAAGTGAATGCGAATCGTATGAGAGAAAGTATCTAAGAAGAATCAGAGATGTCGCCTCGCAGGCGAGCTACTCAACTTAACATCTTTCGTACCTCACTGCAGCGGATTTTACACCTTTTACATCTTTTCCCATACAAGATTCAAATGGTGTAGGAATTAAAACCTGAGGATTATCCGTGACGGCGAAACTATGCCGTCCAATTTCAACAATTGGCAAAGGAACAAAACGAGTTTATTGACCTTCTCATATGTGCAATAAAGCTCATTTCCACTTAAATGAATCTGTAAATAAACAAAACTGCAGAATTTGGAGTGCTGAAAATCCTAGAGTCGTACATCAGCACGAATTACAGCCTCTCAAATGTAGTTTGGTGTGGAGTGACATCAGAAGACATAATCGGACCATTTTTTTTTTCTAAAATGACGATGATACAGTGATCGTAAATGGAGAACGATTTGGGGCCATGGTTGGGAATTTTATAATATGGTTTCAGCAAGATGGTGCGACTTGCCATACAGCTGAAGTCACACTGCAAGTTTTAAGGGCCATTTTTGGCGAACAAATAATTTCGAGATGTGGAGTGGATTGGTCGCGAGCTCAAGATCTTACGGTCCCTGACTTCTTTTAATGGGGATACCTAAAAAAAAGTGTTCGTGAATAAACCTTGAATAGACAATTTCACAACCAAAAGAAAACATCCGTGCAGAAATTAGGGCACTAGCGCCACAGATACTAAGAACTGTTATGAAACATGTCATAGTAAGAGCTCATCAGTGCGAAGCCGAAAACGGAAGAGATTTAAAAGATGTTATCTTTTATTCATAATGTAAAGTAATCTCAAAGATGTGTTCTTTTTTATAAGCCATAAATAATTTAAAAATGTTAAGAATCAAAGAAATATTAACTAACTAATCTAAAACCCCTAAAACGCCGTCGCGACTTATGGACCATCCAGTAGAAAGTTTATACGCTTGATACTTCAAAATTGTGTAAATAATTCAGAATGGCTAGATGGTGTAAAATGTTTAGCGGTTTAAGCAGGTTCTTTGCTAGACGAAATAAGTTGGAAAAAGGCAGTCGCCTACAGGTAGTTTTACCATAAATAAGTTTTACAATTAAAATATGGAAATCATCATTGACCGTTGATTGAAATCTATGGTATTTAATTAAAACAAATTATTTTAGCCAGGGACATAGTTCCATGCAGCAAGCATAGTAGGAGAACATGACGCTGTTAGCAGTGTATGTGTGAATAAATGGATCTGATTGGTAATAAATCAGTAATAGGTGAAAGCGTATTGTGGGCTATTTGCCTTAGTATGTGTGAAGAAAACATCTGCTTTGATTTACATTAATCATGGCCGAAAATAATTAACAAAATAGTGGAATAGGTACTTAGGTGAGAATACAATAGATGAATGCAATTTACCATAAGAAGGGGTCGAATAGTGAGAGAAGGTTGGTAGACGGTTGGTAGGAAAAATAACTAGACAAAAACGAATAAAAGCTAATCACATCTCACACAAAGAGAATTTTGTGATAAAGAGGATCCTTGTCGATCCTTGACAGACCCTTGTCGATCCTTGACAGACCCTTGTCGATCCTTGACAGACCCTTGTCGGTCAGAATGTTAAAAATCTAGTTATGAATTAAATTAAAGCATAAATTATTCCAAATTGAATCATAAATAAACTGAAACGTTAAATAAGATAATTATGAGGTACACTATTATACGGTAATAATGAAATAAATCTTTTACGTTTGAGTTCGTGGAATAAATTAAATTAAATTGTTAGGCAACGGGTTTATTTAAATAAATAATTTAATAAAATAGTTTATAGGTAAATTAAAATGAATTAGTAAGGTCACTGTGCGAGGTTATAAAAAATAAGTTTGTGATGGTACGACTTCTGAGGTTGTATGTAGAATATCTTATAATTAATTTGGGAACCAGTTTGATGAAACATAAACGACATTTTTAATATTTAATTTTGTACACATTAATTGAACATAAAGTACTAATTTATTTTATTATTTGATGAGGTGCTAATTATTTACTTTTAATATTTATTTTATTTATATGCACGAATTTCTGAGAATATTCACAATAGTCCTGCACGGGCCGGGTTGGGCCGAAAAAAAACCGAGCCGCATTCTGGGACGGGCTAGAAAGGGCGGTCCTAAATTAATATACTACGGACTTGAGCCGGGCCGGGCTCAAGATACAACGGGCTCGGGCCGGACCGGGCCAAACTATACAAACTCAAAACCCGGGTCGGGCCTAAATAGTACTGGTCAAAGAAATACTGATTGGGTTGCCCGTATAATTTTTATTATACGCAGGTTTAAAGAGAAGAAATTTGATAAAGCAGAAATATTATGCAATTAGATTTTTTAGAAAAGAATCATACACAATATTTTGTTAAATTTGTTTGTCTGGTTTTAATGAAACATTTTTTTATTACTCGTGTTAAACGCCTAAAACACAAAAAACATAATTCTACTAAAAAATTTCTTGGCTCGACTCTCTGTTTTATAAGTAAGTTCATATTCTTTACTACCTTATTACCGAAGAGAAGAAAACTGGAGAAAATATACACAAAGAACTAATATCTAATTTTGCAATTTTGGCTTTGACAACATTTTTTTTTTCAAAATTAACTTTTGTAAAAGACCAAGCAGCAAATATTGTTTCGACTTCAAAAAATATAAAGATTTAATTGTTCTTCACACATATTACATACTATTTGAAAGCATACTTTTGTGGATGATTCAGACACTTAATTGAAATCTATATGGTCACTTATGTCAAGTTGCAGATCGTTAGTTAAGTTCAAGAAACAGAGTGGACTAATAAATTTGCTGACAAAAACTTTACATTAATATGTGGACACACGCTGGAATAGTCTCCTTCTTATGCGTACTTCTGTTTGTAACGAATTTGACCACATACAAGAGATTATAAGTGCAGAAAATGAAAATTATAGATGATCGGACATCGATATAGACTTACTAACTGACGTGATTAAGTTTCTACAATCATTTAAAGAAGTAATTGGCAATTTCGAAAAAGAATTAGAACCTTTCAAACAGGTATGTTATTTTATTATAAACTTATAAAATACTTCAAAACAATTCTAAATATAGATTAGAAATTATTATACTAAAAAAAAAGAGCAGCGCAAAATTTCATTAACAAGTTATCTTTATCCATTGAACACAAAATATCTACATTCTTGTGATCTAAATTCAAACAGCTTAGAATGTTAGAACCTGAAGATAAAGATTCTGTTATGCATGAAATTAAAAGCATTGTTAAAAGAAAGAAATGCACCAATAAAGCAAGCTAATATATCGTTTGGAGAATGGGAAAATATTACAACTGAAAATAATGAATAGAATCGTACGTAAAAATTCAATATACTAAAGGAGAAGATAATATTTTACTGTGATGGAAAACACATGAAAAAGCATTTCCAAAATTATCTATTCCTACCAAGACATATTTAGGCATTCGCGCTTCAAGTTCAAGTAACGAAAGAAGCTTCAGTGCTACTGGTCAAATTTTGGTAGAGAGACGCACCCAATTAATACCCGAAAATGTAAATTCTTTAGTATTTTTACACAGAAATTTTAAATATTAGATTTAGCCTTTAATACTGTTTAATATAATTGTATTTATGTATTCATGTTTGTCATTTTCTGATAAATGTATTAGTAATCTATCTATCATGTTATATTATCGACTTTATTTTGGTTTACAAATTTTTTTTTAATGTTTAATTGCTGGGAGGGATTTTCAAATTTGAAATGAACTAATTCATTATGATTAACTTATCTACTTTTATTTCATGAATTCAATTCAATTAGTAATGTTGATATAAATCATGTTTGAAATATTTGTATTTTATGTATTGTGCAAAATTCGAGTCGTTTTTCTTACTTCTATTTTAATTTTTTAATTATTTTTAATAACAAATGTGAAGCAAAAAATGTATGTCAGATGGTTTCATGTTACCACATTGGCACATTATAAGCGAAATAATAAACTGAAACAGTTAAGTAACATGGTTTTATTTTAGAAAACATTAAGGAATAAAACTTTTTTATATCCACGTTACATATGGTTACTTTTTTACATTTTATTAATAAAATTCTAGTAAAAATCTTTTGTAGTGAAAATCTACGGTGTATATTATGGAAAATTTGAGTTTTTCCATTCAACTTAAATTGTTAATTTAATTGATCATGGTGTTTCTATCTTGTGCACTTCGAGTTTGTTTTTCAAATTTAAAAGAGCAACAATTTTCTAAATATGAAAAACAAATATTGTTTAGTTTGTTGTTTTTAAAATATCGGTTACCTCAAATAAATTAATTTATTTTGAATTATTGTGTTTGGCAAAATAAATTAAATCTAGTTAAATGTATTAAATCTACTTTCACATTAATTTGGACCGTGCCGGGTCGGATTTTATAAGACATTTAACCGGGCTGAGTCAGATTTTATAATATATCTAACCGGGCCGTGTCTTATAGTACATTGGGCCGGACCGGGACGGACTAAAAAATTATACGCACATCGGGCCACGACCCGGGCCATGTAAATTTTGGTCCGGGCCGGGCCTTAAAAACGAGGCCCGTGCAGGACTCTAATTCACAATACATTCCGTTAAGTTAGACAACTTTTTTATTCCAACAACTTTGCCTATGGGAGACAAATCGCGGTTGATAGGATCGTGCAGAATTTAGTATACGAAAGCAGAATTGCAGTACCTAGCAGGATAAGCAGTACCTAGAGCAGGATTGAAGCGCTATGTACCCCCATATAAAGGATCCTCTATTAGCCGTCATGTTGAGGAGCAGTAGTTTTCCCAAAAATAAACATGACAATATAATCGAAAAGAAAAACTGTAGCACCTTTTACGATTAAACACAGACGTTAAATGAAATTTAGCATGACCACCAGTTCGTACCCATTGATCAATAAATACATCCATATCTTTTCCAGTGACAGTAAATATAGCTTTCGAAAAAACATTTGTACTAATCAGCATATGGCCCCAAAGACCACTACCTATTTTCTGAGTAGATGCATGCATTGCAAGAGCTAATTGTTTGTTAAAAACCTAAAATATAAATATATTAATAAAAACAACATTTAAAAATGTACTAAGGGTCTGAACATTACCTGAAGTAAAAGTTCAAGACCTATACGATGTTCCAGCATACGCATAACAAGCAATGCTTTCTTCTGTAATGCCTCAATGTACATAGATGACATTGTATGGAGATTCCTGATGGAGAAATAGAATTTTTCTTCCATTTGTTTATAATTAGTGGACGGATTTCCAGCCGACGCAACAGGAGGTGGAGCAGGAGGTTGACTAGGATCTAAAAATGAATAACTTTACAACAACTCAACAATATGAATAAAATAAAATAAAAACCCTATAAATGTTGGTTAATTTAATATAAAAACCGCACATAATCGTAACGCCAATTTGCTAACTTGCTACGTCCAAACTGAACGTATTACTGAACCTAAATACAAACATTTGATCTCTTTGGTTTCTATAAAATATCCGACCTTGACCCACGATTATTTTTACTTGCATTTTGACCAACACGATAAAAGCCACTATAAAAAGGAGAGCAAATAACTACTTTTTCCTTTTATCCATTTCCTTCTTCTCAAAATATCTATCTTCTGTAGATGTTTGCAATCACATTAGCCCAAATCAAATAATTCTGTCCAATTTATAAATGCAGCTGTCAGGTAATAAAAGCAAAATGTTCTTCGGCGAGCCGAATCCCTTTTGTCTTTGAAATGTGCAAGTTTTCTTCTGAACTTTTCTGTTACTGGTATACTAGAAATAACTCTTAAATATATTCTCACGTCTCTGTAATCAGTATCTCAACCTTTTTTGTTATTAATCCATTATTCTGAAAGCGTGCTCCTCATACACATGCCATCACCTTAATTTTCCGTTGAAGAGTATATTTGTACATCTGAGCATGTCATTTCTGCTCAGACGTTGTTTCATTTATAAGTTATTTTAGTCTTAGGTTTTCTAAATTTTGATATATTTTTTGAGTAAAAAAGTGCTGTTTTCGTTTCATATACCAATATAGGTACAAAGTACGTATAGGTATATGAAATATAGGATTCATGTTTTGAACATGTTTTCTATTTTATCTCTTGAATTCAATCATTACAATCCATTTATACGTAATTCAAAGAGGGGTTCATAAAAAACAGTTTACCACAAAAAGAAATTTTTGAAAAACAAAAATTGGATAAAAAAAATTTCAATGGCTGTGTGTACGTAGTAAGGATGGATGTGTGAATGTTCAAAAATTACTCCTAACCTATTGGACTCATTTGGATGAAATTTGGTAGGCAGGTGCACAAAATTGTTCCGCAAAAGTGGTTTTTTCATTTATTTCCTAAATCATAGTATTTTTCCTAAAATTAGTATTTAGCAACAATAAAGCAGTTATTTGCAAGGAAGAAGGTGAAGTATTCCTTATAACAGCATTTATTCCGCAATTGAACTCTATGTTCCACGTAAGAAAATAAAGAGATCAAACTTTCCGATATGGTACAACAACGAGTTAATTTCATGTGTAATAGAGAAAAAGAAAGCCCACAAAGTCTATCTGGAAACAAAGGATAATAATGATTATATTACATTTTCAAACCTCCGATCTTACTGCAAGAATCTAGCTAAAATATGTTATACCAATTACATAGGTAAACTTCTCCATTAAAATTAATGCAAATTATTTTTGGAGGTTCGTGAATAATTAGAGAAAAACATCGGAAATTTCAAACATGATGTTTCGAGATAATCATACTGTCGATAACGGGCAAGATATTGCAAGATCCTTTAGTTAATATTTTTCTACAGTATTCAGTTATAAAAATTGCGTATTACCTCAAGTTGACTACATAGGATTCGATATAGATCTGCCTCTAGTCAAAGAAATTCTGGTCTTCAAGGCAATTGATGGGCTTAAAAATGAATCTAATGTCGGAATATCAGTTATATTTTTAAACAAATTTGGAACAACGTTATCTAAACCAATCTCAAACTTATTCAAAATATTCCTTCAACATCAAGTCTTTCCAGAAGCTTGAAAACAGAGTTATATTACACCAATCTTTAAGAACGGAGATAAAGGAAATATTAGAAATTATAGTATTTCAAGACATTCGGCGATTCCCAAAATATTTGATAATCTAATGACTGATCACTTAACCTGGAACTGTAAGAAATTGGTAACTCCCGAACAACATGGTTTCATAAATGGGCGTTTAAGTACGACTAATCTCCTGGTTTATAAGAAATATCTGTCGGATGTATTGGAGAAAAGGATGTATGTGGATGCAATTTATACGGACTTTTCAAAAGCCTTTGAGCAAATCAATCATGCATTGTTGCTACGTAAATTGGAGAACCTAGGATTCAGTCGGAAATTAAAGAATTGATTTTGTAACTTTCTAACTGGGAAGACGCAATCGGTGAAATTTGGTAACTTTGTATCCCAGACAATCAACATATGTTCGGGAGTTCCTAAAGGTAGCCACTGCCCCCGCCCCCTAACTATTTAATCTATTCTTAAACTACATAAAGGACTGTTAAAACATTCAAGATTTCTGGCTTTCGCTGATGATGTTAAAATATTCATTAGCATAGAAAAGGTAGAAGATAGATTTACTTTACAAAAAGATTTGGACAATTCTTAACTTGGGCTAAGATAAATGGATTGAAGTTGAACTTGGAGAAATGTTTCACAATTACCTTCTCTGAAAAACCTATTAGTACTTTTGATTACAAATTTGAGAATAGTAGCATTAAGGTAATAGACACTATCAAAGACCTAGGGAGGGACTATATTTGATAGGTGATCACATTAACAGAAAAATGATGGGATTTGTCTTAAGAAGTTGGTGCGAGCTTGATATATACGCATTGAAACTAATTTATTTTGCGCTAATACGTTCTATCCAGGAATACGCAAGCCAAGCCTACTGGTCACGATTTATATAGAAGACCAGAATAGAAAGAGTTCAAAATATCTTGCTGCGTTCCTGCGCATTCAAATTAAACATTAATTATATGGAACATAATTATGAACCTATAAAGAGGACACTAAATATAGCTTCTTTGGAATCAGGGAGAAATAGAGCAGATGTTTGTACAAACCATAAGTTAATTAAAGGAACTGTCGACTGTGCCACTTTGTAGAGCTTAATAAAATGGAAAGTCGCTCAAAGGGATTAACGTTCTACCAATGAATTTTATATCGAATTCCAAGCTACTAACTACGGCAGGCATGGCCGAATTAATCGAAGCCTATCAATGATTAATCAATATAATCTTAATGTATATTCCTTGATATCGAATTTCAAAATGGAGGCGCATTGTAAAATACATTGCACATAAAACTTCTCGCTTTGTCATCATGGTAAACGAAAAAAACATTTCCATAGGTACAATTTATTCCTGAACAATAGCAGATAAAAGAAAAGTTGTAGGAAAAAAATTACGTTTTATGACATCTATAAGACGGTGCTACTGCAATTTCATGAATGTTTGCCAGTAGCGGGTTTAAAATATAATTTAGAGAGGAGTTCAAACTCATCACACATATATGTTTAATTTTGCAGTACTATTTAAATTTTGAATAAAATGGCGGGTTAAATTTGCTTAATCAGCTCATTAATTGATCAACCTTTGCTTTATGCAAAATATAATAAAACGTGTGACCTGTCGTATCCCTTACTATTCACCTACGATGCGTCTTATAATTATGTATAATAACGTTTGCCATCGTGACCAACAGAGAATTTCTAAAGTATTAGGGGGCCATATCTTTAAAGCCATTTAAATCGAAGTTCTCATCTTAGCATCTTAGGTATTATTTGAAAGAAAATCAAGACTGTCAAACTATATAAAAATATCCAGGATGTCAGTAAAAAGTTTTTGTTTACTATTTCTGTGCTCCGTAATAATTTAATATTTTTATCAGCCGGTTTGGTTTCATCATCGAAAGGCACTATTCACACAATATGGCAGTGACTCAAGTTTCGAGCATAGGCTCATTGTCGAACCGAATATGTAATTTCTTGTGACAACTGTGTTGTATACACTGACAGTAGTTCTGGTGCGCAGGTCAGACTTCTCCTTATATGTTTACTGTGCTGTCGGATTTATTTGATTCCGGTGTTCATTTCTTGTTTAGCTTGGGTTTCGTATAATAATTTTAGTGGAGGAGGCTACTGAATATGCAGTTTAGTTCTTCGTTTATTTATTTATGATTGAATTTGCTTTTGTATGTGTTCTATGATGTGGAGGTTTATGTGGCTTGTTTTTACAATTGT
>WYDF02005696.1:0-13903 GCA_009867245.2 Adranes taylori
ATATATATATATATATATATATAATGTACATATATAAATAATTTTAAGTATTCTCATTATGAAGAATCTGTACTAACCTCATTTCGTCATTATTCTTATACCATTCATTTTCGTATGCTTTCAACCACATTGGATTACTTCCTTCCATGCTATGTTTATTTGTGTTTGGTACACGTCCACTAATACCAGTTATTCCTCTCGGATCCATATCTGATTCAGTACCAACTAAAATAAATTGTAAAATTTAATAGTGAATCAATTTATTATCAAGTTATTTATCATTGATACTTTACTCGAAAACAGTATCAAGTAATTAATGGCAAAGACATTGTAATTATCATGCATAATTGATATTACGGCATTAGTAATTGAATATAAAAAATTACTGTATGCTGTCGCTGTAGCTGCTTTTAACTTGCGTTGATAACTATGCCTCTGATTGATGCACAAAGATAAACACAAGAGCAAAAGAAGTATTAAGAAAAGACAGAAAGCTGTTAGCCAAAATGTCGTTCCAGCTCTTTGTACAACATTTAAAGCCAATGGACCTCCAGGTTGCGTATCGAGTACGTTGAATTCCTGAAAATAAAAAAACTGATAGTATAAAGTTTCTCAAATTAATGAATAATTTCGCGAATTAAATTCTAAAGAAACAAATTCACACAAACATTGCAATGATTAATGAATTAGAAAGTATCGATTTCATACCTTGAACAAATTGTCCAGTTTTTCAGTATTTTGATCAACAAGTCTCAATACTTCAGCAACTTCTAAAATCGAATGATCTTTTTTATCGACTAAATGTAAGTATAGATCCGTTCTGGTTTTATCTATAGTTCCATCATGATTAGCATGAACACGAAATTCGTCAACGTTGACAATGGCACCAGTAACATTCCCTAATGTCCTAAAAATATGTAATATTAGTATATATTATATAAATAAATGTTAATAATGTAACGCCAAAAAAATTTTTATTTCTATTAGTTTTACATAGATTTGTTTTAGTATGAAGTGATATAGGAAGTGT
Organism: Adranes taylori; assembly: GCA_009867245.2. Classification (NCBI taxonomy): domain Eukaryota; kingdom Metazoa; phylum Arthropoda; class Insecta; order Coleoptera; family Staphylinidae; genus Adranes; species Adranes taylori. The sequence goes on from WYDF02005696.1 coordinate 1,031, forward strand.
TTTAGTAGTTCAGCATTATTGTTTATTAATTATAAATATTCTGTTCATAAATAGCAGTTATACAAAAACGACTTTACCCTTAGTAGATACATTAAACATTACGAAATACAATCATAATGTAAAGGTGGGTAGTTGCCATAAAATTATTTTATAAATAGAATCAGTAGGTAAACATAATATGTATAAATAGAATCATTAGGTAAACATATGTACCTGTAATCAGTTATTGATTTGTTGCCACGATTATTAGCACGACTAATTAACATCTACGCTTTGCAAATAAAGGATGAAGAATAGAAAAGGGAAGTAGCAGTGGGAAGACGGGAGGCAGACGCTCTGTTGAAAGACTTAATGTAGGCGCGATTCAGCGCTTGGCAAGTAGGGTTATGCGAAACCCCCGCCAGTTATGAGCTGTTCTTTAACGGGAGAAAGTAGGGTTTGGGCTACATAACAAAAGTAGTTCTTTTAGTGCCATAAACCAGTTGAATGTTCAAATTGCTTAAAAGAAAAATAAACCAAAATTTTAGTGTTGCTCGAAATGGCTGCAGCTCTCATGTATGATAAATTATATTAATAGTCATTTGACTAGTTTGAAAATCTCAAACAATGTGTGTGATCTTTGTTGAAATGTAATATCCAACAATTTGAATTACTACCTATGATAAAATATAATGGACTGTATCTAATTAATTATTAATGAGTAAGACACTTCCCTTATGTTTTTTTCTGGTGTGCACTTACCGCTGGTAAATTGTAGATATGATAAAGAGCGTTAGGAAAAAGGATGATTGCGGTTTTGTTTCCAGTTTGGAAAATGTCAAAATAAAGTAGCACTAGCATTTCACCACTTCTATTCTAATTACGAGACTAATTATATTTCTACGAGAAAGTATGTATGAGAAATTATTGCTAAGAGTACTATGAAATGAAATTAAGTGCCTGCCAAATCCGTGCACATCTATATGCGGTCATGGCTAGCTATCTACTGTCACATGAGAGACGTAAAATAAGTAAATGCCCTCTTTGGAGGAAAATTGCAATTTCTGATTTTCGCTCCGTTGTCACTTGCGGGAGTAATGTAACTAAATATTGCAATTTTTCTATATTCATGAGATTTTGATTGTTATGAATGAGCGAGTGAAATAGATCAATGAAACTAGTCGAACTAGAGTAAGTACCATTAAACTGTGGTATTGATATTTTGGAAGCGTTACATTGCCTCCTATGGCCTTTTGTTTTTCGGTAGAGTCTACCTCAAACAAATGTCTGTGATAAGCACAAATAGAAAAATATATGCTATCCATTTAGCTGCGTAGAGTGTCTTCTGTTTCCAAAGCAACGTGTGGTTTCGTGGCGCACATTAAGTTCGTCGAGAATCAGAAAATGTTCTTTTTCAAACGCCTTGTGAAAATCAGAAGTCTTTTCAAATCTAATTTTAAATTCCTGTTTTGTGTCATCATCTATGTGAGCTTTAGTGACCAATTGAAATAAATAATTCAAGCAATTAATACTAACTATGCGCCTAGCACGCGCTTTTAACATATTATTACTTGCTTGTAACATTTTAAATGAAAATCTTATAAATTAGCTCCCTATTTAAATAAATGTAGAAAATATTCAACTTGGCAACCAGGCCAATTACTGTTAAATTCAAATTTTCAAATGGGTGATGACGTCGAAATTGCGAACCAATCAATTTAATATATTATTTGCGCGCGAAAAGAGAGAGGGAGAGAGTCTATACTAATGTACAAGCCAGACAACGACTAAACAAGTTCTCTTGTAAACTACAATACGAGTGAGAGGTAAAGTTTCAATACTATACTTAAGTAAGAGAGAAAGAACTATACTAGTTTATCAAATGAAAATCATCGGTAGTTGGACATCAGGTTTTATTGAAAAAACAAATCAGCAAACGTTTCGAGCCTTCAAGTAGCTCATCATCAGTGCTAAAAAAACATTACACTTAGGAACTCTTTTTCCAGTCATAATATGTGTTTATGTTATTGTACTCTAACAAGTGTCTAAAAAAATTTTTATATGCAATTTCTGATTTTTGAGACATTGTCACTTGTCAGAAAAATTAACTAACCTACAACTAGAAAGTGAGAGAACGAAACAAACGAAACAATTTCTGAATTTAATCTGGTTAGTAATTTTATTCAAAGGCTTAACTTTTAAACAAATGACCTAATTCGTGTTTACTAATATGATTAATTTTATTCTATGATATAATTTACTAACGAATGAATCGCTTAGCGTTTCTTGGTAATTATACAATTTACTTGAGAATTGGTGTTAGAATATATTGCATACGATTTAATCTTTTCATGAATATAATAAATAGAGATCATACTGAGTTTTTTTTAATTTTATATGTCGTTCTAACCCATGTTAACTCAATAGAAATTAATTCACAATATCGAAATTAATTATTAACTAACATTTAACGATCCCTTTTATAGACGAGTGGGTTAAATCGGTATATTTTGGAATTTATTTAAATAGTAAAAAATTACTCCTCTATATTGTCCCGGACAAAAGCCACGTGACAATATTAAAAATCAATCTTGTTAGCTTTTTAATATTTCTATTAACATCGAAATTGTGACTGTATTACTTCTAATTATTCTAAAGCTGAAATTGTAGGTTCACAACGAATATAATTTTACTTACTCTCTGAATAATTCTATACGATTTCTTAATTCAGGTGGATGTTGCCGTAAAACAAATCGAACTCTCTGATCCTCACGGATTAAATAAATAAAGACTCTAGCCATATCTTGTAATCCGCCCGTATCATTCACTAAAACCTAAAATTAATGTAAATATAACAGTCGTAAAGGCAATCTATTCTTTCTCTTTATTCGATAAGTAATTAAAGAAATGTTAATCCCTAATTTGACGCACAATTTTATAAGAGTTCTATATATACTTGCTATTTTCTCAGGAGTATATCAACTAGGATAATATCTATATCTGATCATAGTAATGAGACGTAAGTATTAAATGTATCAAGGTTTAGAATAAAATGCTATGCACATCGCATCAGCATTCACAATATTACTCAATAAGCTCAATTCAATTAAAAATAGTGCTTCATTAAAGTTGTGTTTTAATCACTGCACTGCTTTTTTAGTCTATTGAAAAATATGGAAGAAGTAGATCTTATATAACCTGATACATCCCCGTGAAAATAGCAAATTTGAAAAAAAAACTTCGCAAAAATTTAAGAATTAACTCTTGCCTCAACTGATTTTCGAAATTCGCAGTCACAAATTTTGAAAATCATATTTAAAGGTTTTAAAGTTAGCATTTTTTGATTTATTTTATTGATTTCGCATTAAATGAGGCGAAATTTATGGTTGAGATGGAGACACTTTCATATTAGCTAAATCACTAATTTTAACATCTTTTTAAATAATTACATCCAATAATTCGTGATTACCTATCAATATAATATTATATGTCTAATAAATAGATATGCCAACTGTCACTTATTAAACAGGCTTTCGTTAATATTGTTGAATGTATTCTAAACCTTATTAACCAATTTGAATTACGCGCGCATATACGAGTTTGTACTGCTGACATACGCGTTAGTTAGTTGATTCGTCATTGATTTCATTCTCTTCGTGTCAACAACGAGGGCGTTTCTTTTCTATTATCAAGTTTATCTTTCATTATATTTTGTTCTTCCTTATATTATATTTTTACTGTCTATTAAATAGCTTTTCAACACACCCAAGTTTTATATAAATAGGTTATGAGCCCAGTTCGCGTCTATTGATGTCGGAATTGGTGAAAATAGTAAACAGTCGTTCCTTATTTCGTATTATTACGTTATTTCGTACATAACGTTTTGCTTTTGTGTAGTTGTGGTGTGTCATTTTATTTAAAAAAAATACAAACCGCAGACAACTTAAATGTATCTACTATAAGCAAGTTTTGATGGTAAAAATTACCAACAATAGAAATTCCAAGTAAAATGTGCCTTAAAAGCAAAAGGTATATTCGAGATTGCCACAGGCTAGGTACCCAAAGCCGATTCAGGTGCTGAAATGGAATCCTGGAATAAGACAGATGCTCTTGCAATGTGCATAATTACATCCACAATAGAACTAGGTCAGATTACACTGATAGAAAACTGTGAAACGCCCAGGATGTAATCGGTATATTAGACAGCATATATTCCATAAAAACTGAGACAAACAAAATGATGTTGCACGAACAGTTTCATCAGTATAGAATGTCACCGTCAGATATTATAGCGCAACATACCTTAACGGTTGAAAATGTGGCAAGGTTGATACGAGAATCCGGAGACTCGGTAAGTGACACATCTATCAGAACATAAATTATAAGTGCGTTACCCTCAAAATTTAGAACTTTTAGACAGGCTTGGCTATCATTAGACGAAAATAAAGAAACCATTCAGCATTTGATAGCTCGTCTAATAGATGAAGAGTATAACTTAACTGCAACAGAAAACTCCGAGAGAGCTTTAGTAACGTCAAACTTCAGCAAGCTAAATATAAACAAAAAGTTTCAAGAATCTCAAAACATTAAGAACCACAAATCAAGGGTTACATCAAGAAAAGTCACATATCAAAGAACTGCAGAGCTCCGCGAAAAAATCTAAGTGATAATGAAAACCGGCCAAATCTCCGACAGGAATTGAAAACCATAATAATCAAGTTTGCAAATTAAAAAGGCATTTATGGATTCAAACAAGCCCCGAGATGCTGGAACAGCAAATTTTCAAAATTCCTAGAATCATACGGATTTTACAATGTGAATGTGAAAAATGCGTTTTTAAAGCTATTGTTAGTGGTGGTTTAATACTACGCACCTTATATGTTGACGATGGATTGATTATGTCAAATAATGTTGGAATACTGCAAATTATCAACAAGATGAAAAGTACTTTCGAACCGAGTAACTTCGTTGGTTTAGAAATTGTACGTAATACAGGAAACAATTCAATTTTTATACATATCAATAATTATATTCAACAATAACTCGCCGTTGACACATGGACGAAGACAAAATAACAAAAACGCTAACTGATTCAAACTTAGTACTGTGCAAAAGTAGAAGCAGCAATAAAATAAAGCCTTCAGATTTATATCGATTAGCTGTAGGATCTTTAATGTTTGCAGCTATTACTGCTCGTCCAGACGTAATGTATCTGTTAATATTGTAAGCAGATATCAAGATAATCGCGACACAAGTCAATGGAATGCAGATAAACGGATTGTAAAGTATCTAAAATCACCACACATGGGCATACTATATTCTTCTATTCAACAAAACAATGATCTGATAGGATATGCAGATGCCGATTATGTAAATGATGCAGATACTAGACGATCAACGACAGGATATGTATTCAAACTTTGTAATAGAGCAATAACTTGGAACTGCCGACGCCAACAATCTGTTGCTTTATCAACTACAGTAGTAGAATTCGTGGTAGCTTGCAAAGCAGTTAAGGAAGCAATGTGGCTGAAACAAGTGTTTAGTGAAGTTAGTGTAAACGTGAACGATTATAATGGAATTACGCTCTGTTGTGATAATCAAAGTGCTATAAAGTTAATCAAAAATCATGTGTTTCATAAGCGCAATAAGCATATTGATATGCGACATAACTTTATAAGAGAAAAAGTTGCCAACTAATGATGAAACTGCCGATTTACTAACAAAACCGTTTCCATCTGTGAAATTTGAAAATTTTAACATGCATACGACCCAGCCGAAAAAAGCGAGTCAAAAACGGCAGTGAAGAAAAAGTAAGTCAAAAACGGCAGTAGGCCGCGCCAAAGCGGATAGCGCAGCACTAATTACACCAAAAAGCCTGTCGTCCACGAAATCGTTATGCAGAGATGATGCCTGCAAGGGTTGATTGAAGTCATAGAATGATTTTCACCATACTCTGAAATCAATCCAAATGACACTTTAGAAGGCAATTATAAATGCAGAAGAAGCAGGATTAAATAATAAAATAGCCATATTTGAAACTGCGCTTATGACTTTTTATTGGAGTAGTATTCTGAATCGCATCAATGTTATCAGTAAAACCGTAAACAAAAAGAAGCAGATATTGGATTTGTAATTAGAGTTGGAGTGATATTGGACTGTGGATCCTTAATTCCATTTATCTCATCTTCTCGTGATAACTTCACAAGCCATGAAGAAGAGGCCGATGCGTTGAAGGGTAAGCAGAACTACACTTCTGCAAGCGAAAAGCGTACCAGAAAGAAAAAGCGGCATTTCGGTGAAACCGACGATGATAAAAAAGTTCAGTTTGATGCTGAGGATGATATCAAAATAAACGTATACCTTACAAGTGTGAATCTATTCATCTTGAGATTGGACTGTAGAAAATATACGTTTCTCTTTAAACTTCGCAAAATCTCTGTTGGAGAAATAAAGAATGAAGCGTTAAAATTATGTGAAGTTTATTCATAGTATATTTCAGACGATCTAGATGAAGAGATTTTGCACCTCAAAGTGTATTTGGCACTAGGAATAGAAAATATGGAATTATTGACAACATGTGTAACTGGATTAGAGATCAGCATTTGCTTGATATTTTTCCTAATATCAATATAGTTTTAAGAATTTACAAATCATTAGCAGTAAGCAATTTTTCTTCGGAACTTTTGTTCTCATGTTGAAAAGAATTAAAACATACATATGCTCAAATATGCCCGAAAGCATATTAAACGATTTAGCAGTTTTTTCAATTGAATCTGATACTGCGAAAACGATTTCTTTTGTCGACGTGTTTAAAATATTCGTAGAGAATAAATTCAGACAAAAACTGTAATGCGGGCGAAAGGAAGGTGAGTTTTAAAACATCTACAGTATCGTGGACAATTACATATAAAAATAACATCAAACAACATGTCTTCATCCACGTTTATTTTAATTATACTTTTAGTAAACGTTTTCGGGAACTAGGTTCATTATCAAGCTAAACCAAAGTTAAAGAACCACATATTAAATAAGTTATGAATAAAATTTTTACCTAATGTTTGAGAACCTATGCCTCCATTTTACCGAACCTATACACTCAATTTCTTTTTGTTAAACTTGTAGAGAAGCAGCTTTTCGCTTTTAAGTTCGTGACATTATAAGACCATATGATTAAGCATTTCGCTAATTCACGCTATGATAGGTTAAAACTTCGTCAGACTAAATTCAGTATTTAAGAAAATGAAGATACCATCCTTTTGTCCAATACCTTCATTTGGTTCATTTTGTATCTTCATTTTATCAAATACTGAATTTAGTCTCAATTAATTAAGAACCTGTTCAGCCATATCGTGAATTAGTAACAAAACCATATGGTCTTAAAATGTCACTTAAACGCGCGAAAAGCTACTTTTCAACAAGTTTAACGACGAAAAAATTAGTGTTCGGCAAAATGGAGGCATAGGCGGTCGGCACTCGAACATTAGGTAAAAATTTCTATCCATAACTTATTTAATACTAGCGGACTCGGAAAACGCTTTTTTGCCGGGTCCCGTTGTCCCGGTGGAACCTAACAGTTGATTTTCCCAGTTACAAGCAACCCGTTGTTTTTCACGTTTTTCCCATTGCCAAAACAGAAACCTAAGTTAGCACCAATCGTTGTTTGAGTGGCGTAATGAAAATTCACTTAGAAAACGCAAAGAAAATACGCTTGATTTATTAACTAATGTCGACTGACAATTGGAATTTCACAATCAACACTACTTGTTATGTCACACACGAACTGTCAGTAAACTATCACTCATTTGTTGAAATAAGAACTACGCCTTTGCACCACACTGGAATCACACTGAGGCACCTAACCAAAACAGAAACCTAAGTTAACACCAAACGAAGCTATGGCGTGAATATGGCTTTGATGGCTTTTGTGGTTTCTGAGAACATAGAAGATAAATAGACAAAGATTCAGTTTTATATAAAGAGAAGATTTCACGTTGTCCACAATTTTTTAGCTTGATAATGGGCCTAGTTCCAGAAAACGTTTGCTCGAACTATAATTAAATTAAACGTTGATGAAGACGACATGTTGTTTGATATTATTTTAAAGTGATTTTTATATACCTAAATATTTATATCTAAATATATTACATATCTAAATGTGTTTGATATTATTTTAAATTGATTTTTATTTACCTAAATATATATATTTAAATATGTTACAATATATGAGTTTTATTTTCTGTTCGAATAAAGTTCTGCAGTTCTAATAAACATCTGCATAATTTTCGTATTCCTAAGTTATTTTATTACCTAAATTTAGTTTTGTAAGAAATATAGAATAGGCGGCGATTTGGTTCAGCCTATAGGCAGCACATTTGTAAATCCGCCTCTGGATTGAAATACGCATATTCAACAACTTAAAATAAAACTTACCATAAAATCGAAATATCCCTTCATGCCTTGTTGTGGATCAAAATTCAGTAAGACAAATCCAGTATCTTTTTCTACTAAAAAGGGTGCTCTTTGTAAATTTTCTAATCCTTCAGTTAATGTCATCTGAATTCTTCCAATTAAATAGTAAGACATTTTTGCATTTTTACCAATATCTGCATCTTCTGCCTGTGTATTTAATAATAAAATGAAAACTTTTGATATTATTGCTTTAAAATTTAAATTTTGTTTTTCTTTAGAGCAATATCCATATGTTAATATTTTAAATGTTTATAAATGTTATAAATTTTGAAAGAAATAAAAATAATATAAATTACCTTGACTTGCATGAATTTTGTACCAAAACTTGTTGCAGTACTAACGCCACCTGTAAATATTCTTCGCATAAATTTCGGTGCATTATCATTCACATCCAAAACATTAACGTTTACTTTTAAAAGACTAGCATCGTTTGGATCTATTTGACTAATATTTTGCGGAATATTATTACAATCTTCTGTTGCTTTAATAATCAATTCGTAATTGTCCATTTCTTCTCTATCTAATTCACGTCGTGTCTAAAAAAAACCGCAAAGAATTTTGATATAAATCCTATATTAGAAACCATTCAATATTTTTAACAAGAACAATGAACAAAGTAGATAACTATCTCGTCGGCATCCTCTTTAAGTTTAAATTCTAGCACTTCATAATATCTAATTACGCAAGCATCTAATTTATAATTCCTAATAATCCATAATACGGCACGGCATTAGCATTTCATTAACTTGTTTACCAAGTATAACATCAGCCAAAAATGTATTTAGGACTTATTGTCCCAACACACCAATCGCGTTCATAATTCCAATTGCTTGTTCCTCTATAGTAGTGTTTCGTTAATAACTGGGGTAATAGCAAAAGAATTTCCTAAATACATGGAAATATCTTATTGAGAGCTTGCTTCATTTTTCTCAACGTACATGCAAAGGAGTCTTTCAAATGTATATTTTCCCACTTATTTTTTGAGTGGATTCTTATATATTACATATCTACCTTTCCAGGCACATAATAGACATAGGGAAAAAATAAAAAACAAAAGTAAATTAGCAGTCAGTAAATTAGGAGCTGTTTGAACTTATGCACTAAAATATTCCTTACTTAGTTTTCAAAAGTCGCATTACGTTTGATAGCAACAACTCATTCAACTCGAGTTATTTAAAAAAAAATCTATTTGTACCGCCGAAAACTTGATGAATAATGTAACTTGTAAAACATTGCCCTCATTTGAATTTGGTTCCATTCTTATTAATGCTCTGAGTAGTTTCAATAGTCATATGTTATTCTAATCCCTGAGTTCATTATGATTAAGTCTTTGGTATTATTGTGTACAAATCTATTTAGTTATAATTATTCTGTTTATAATTAGGAGTCTATAAAAAAGACTTTATCTTTAGTAGGTACTTTAATTATTACGAAGCACTTTAATTGTTACGAAGCGTTATAAAAACATAGTATTATATTACCCTTGCATAAATACAAAAATAATGAAGCATTATATAAATTCCTGAACACCTGTACTTTGTAGGCAGAAGGTATGACTTTGAAAAGGGAAACAGCAATGGGAAGAAGGGAGACAGCTGAATCGTTGGAAAGAAGCAGAGAGTTATGGGAGTTTCTTGAAACCATAGGCGCAGATGTCGCCAAGTTCGTAAGAGAACCGTGGTAGGATCGGTAAAATAAATAAATTGAGTTTGATGCAAAATCATTATATGTTACAGAAAAATATTATAATCCATCAAGCGTAAAAACATCACATATTACAACTATTCTAGTTTATAGAGACGCAGAGCGATTGATCGAGAGCTACATTAATAGGCATTCTTGCTTTTCTTACAAATGTTCTCATTTCTAATATTCAAATGACTATGTTGTAAAAGTATACTATGTATTATAATTCGATAAAGGGTAGATACCGTGTGATAAATTTTATCTTTACGCTTGATGAACTATAATAATTTTCTATAATATATAATGCTCTTGCATGAAACTCAATTTATTTATTTTGCCTAGATGGGTTGAGTTTTCAAATCTCGCTAATTATAGTATTACGTAGGTCTCTTACGTATTACGTAGGGTGTATTATAGTATTATGTAGGCCTATTTATAGGTGAACGCAATGGGAACAACAGATTTGGGGCGACATCATTATTTTTTTAGGCACTTGCCCCACGTATTTTTGCCGTTTATTTTCTTTCATATATATATATATAATAAATTAACTATCCGCGCTCGGTAAATTGACTGTTGTTTTGAAGTTAATTATAATGCAAAAGTAGTCAGGACGACTCTCCTCACTAGCAAAAGACAGATAAAATATTAGCTAACTAGAAATGAAATGAATTGTTATCATTGTTCTTCTGAAAGTTCGGGTGCATTGATGACGGGATGATCGGATTCAATTGTCATGGCGCGAGTTCGCTGTTAATGACGGTGAAGGAATCGTCAGTTCGGGATGAGAAGATTCGCCGAGTGAAATGCGTTGTTGCGTGGTATAAGCGAATGGAGACGATCTGGTTGTTGGAGACAAATTGATTGATTTGCTTGGCAACGTCGACCCGTTGATGTCGTTGACTCATTGGTGATGTTGGCTCGTTCATGACGTTGCCACATTGGTGAGGTTGACTCGTCGATAGCGGATTCTCCATTATCTTCTTTGACGCCGATCAGCCCTACGTTGGATCGAAGACACGGTTAGTGGGCGTGGGGAGAGTTGAATATGTAAATACGAAATAAGAAAGGTGAAGATGAGAGGAATCTAAAGATTCTGCTGATGCGTTGTGCAGCGATGCGTTGTTTAGCTTTTGATTTGATAATTGATTAACTTGAAAGTTGATTTTCAAAGTGATTAAATTAATATTGATTTTAACGCTACTTTCAACAACCCGTGCTTAAGACTGCGAATCTGCTCGCTGTGCAAAGATAGGTCTGGTCGTCCATTGTAAATTAGACCCACAAAATGCGCATATTTGCTTGCCCGTGTAGTAGTGTGAAGCATAACTTGCAACCTCGTCTTCTTGCTGTTAAGCTGTGTGAGCCTTTCTATACTGAACTCTTGGCGTACATAAATTCCTTATGTACTTGAAAGTAGTGGTGGGTTTTTCAACGGTGTGCAACGGCAGAAAATGATAGTTATGAAATAAGACAAATGTCTCTCTAAAATTCGAACTAGTATGTACATAGAAAAATAATTTTATAAATGTGTGAATAAATATTTCAAACACTTACGGATTTTTAAAACAGATGTCTTAAATAAGCGCACGTGTAAGGTAGAACCATAAACTATTTTGATTATTTAGACGCTAATATCTTTTTTTACTTTAATTTCGAAGCGGTCTTAAAGCAAAGTCGCGAAGCGGCCTTAAAGGAAAGTCGGACATATAGGCTTCGTAGAATTAATTAATTGTCGTTTAAATATTAAATTGTTTTATGCATTTATCTCTTTTTTGTTTGAGACTGTTCAGCCAATAACACCCGTAAATAACGAATCAAACTCAACCCAACCTATTGGACGATAGAAGCTCGATAGTACAACAACCACAATCAAAGCAGAAGCATTCTATTCAGAAACTTCAACGTACTGCAAGAACAGCAAGAAAAAGGTGCACAGAATGATATGTTATAAAATTATATGTCAAAACGAAGTTATGACATTCTGTCTACAATGTAAAGGTCAGCACGCCTTGTGTATGAAATTTTTAGAAAATGTACATAAAAATAAATAAATACATATCGTATAATAAGAACTCTATTATTCATATATTTTATACAAATTACATTTTTAATTTCTAATGCATTGCCGTAGGAAATATGCTGCAAGAGAAAACTCTAATAATGAAAGTTTTCAATATGCCAATTTATATGCGTATTTGAAAATTATTGCATTTCTTATATTACAAAACAAATTGTATGTTAATTATGGATGCTCTCTGCTACCAAATTAATTAATTATGGTGGCTCTGTGCACCATCTAGCGATCAGATCAACATCTGTCAGTCACTTCAGTGGCGTCCAAACATATATGTATCTGCTGTGTACACGTCGCCGACTGTCGCAACCTCGTATGCGACACGTCGCAACCTCGTATGTACCATCGGCCGTACACGCCAGCGTGAACATATTAAATTATTATATCAAATATAGTATTATTATTGTAATTAGGTGCTAATTTCAAAAATTGCAAATGATTGCAAAAATTGCAAAGGAATTTTAAGAATTAGCCTTAAAAAATGAGGTAAGGACACATGTTTATGACATAGCACAGTGATTCACAAAGTGGGCGCTACCCCCCCTGGGGGGGGGGGCGCTGCAGGAAACCAGGGGGCGGCATTGAAAGCATAAAAGAAAAAAGAAAATAATTAGAAAAATGGTAACACTTATAACACATCATTTATAAATAAAATAATG
>WYDF02005707.1:0-13903 GCA_009867245.2 Adranes taylori
ATCATCTTATATGTTAAAGTTTTAATTAAATATTGTAATTTTATATATTATTTATTATATACATAACCATTTATATACAAATCTAATGATAATATCAAATTTTTGAAAAAATAAGACTTTTTTCGTTTATAACTCATCTTTATATGTATTAAATATTGTAATTTTATTTATTATTTATTATATACATAACCGTTTATATACAAATAGGGTTGTATCTAATGATAATATCAAATTTTTGAAAAAATAAATATCCATTTAATCGTCTTATGGTTTTTTATTTCTAAATAATTCTTCATTTGACTAAAATGAGATGAGTGCCGAAATATCGAAAAAATACCGTTCCAAGGAACGATTATTATTTTAGAACGAGTTAAGGTAAGGTCTTGGCGGATTGGCGGATGGGGAAAATCCGCGATCTGTAACTACTTATGGTAAAAGCGTAGCGCATTGTCTCTACATTACACGTCTCAAAAATCCGCCTGGATGTTATCAAATATTTTTACAGCCTTGTTTTTTCACCACTTTGTTTCGGTAGAAACATATTTTTGACAAAGGAACGGTTAACTCTCTTAAAGACATTTTCCTTATAGACAAAGCTTCTACCTACCCTGGAGCAGATGAGTTAAAATGTGGTGACATACAAGTTCAGTTTTACCCACAAACGTCACAGGTCTTATACAGCCGATGGATCAAGGTGCGATGGAAACTACTATATAGGAAGAAACTGCTCACTAAAATAATTGATAATGAAAAGTCTAATGACATCATATAATTGTAGAAACAAATAACGATCAAGGACGTGATATATATGACATGGGAGGAAGAAATGGCGGTTGCTCTAAACGAAACTTGGAGGAAACTCTGGCCCAATGTGCTTATAATAGTATCGCAAAATGAAAATGAATCTGATGTTCTAGTGGAGCGTAGTAACGAGAACTGCTTATCACTGCTAAAAAATCTGGTAGGGGGATCGGAAATTCAAACAAACGATATAGCGGAATGGGTACAAGGTTGCCGCTTGTTCAAACCAGGCAGGTAAGCTTAGCTCCAATAATGATGATGATAATGATGATGATACATCCCCTCAAGAAAAGAAAGGGCCAAGTAATTTAGAAGCAATTCGCATGCTTGAAGAGCTAATGGTGTATCGTGAACAACAAGAGGAAACACCTCCTGATGATCTGCTTCTCATTAAACGCCTTAGAGATCAAGCTGCAAGGAAACGTTCTTCTCATATGGAGCAAAAGAAAATATCACATTTTTTTACTTCTTAGATTTAGTTTTGTATTTTATCATACACTGTGTTCCATCATAATTCTTTCATGTTTCTTGCAAATTTCACGTTTTATTATTCATATGCGTACGTTTTTATTTTCTACAAACTGTTAAGTTTTTTACTGTAGTATTATATTTCTTAAAATGTCTTATTAATTCAAAATAATAGATGTATTTTTAAATTAATAGCTGTACAGTGTTGTGAACCAATCGTTTGTAATAGGTCTATTATAATGTGCGTTACTATTGTAGATTTTGCTCGCCTGTGGGCAGTTATTCCATGAACAAAACAAGTATTCGTCTGACATATGAAAACACATAGATTCCGGTTTAACCGAAGCCTTATCGGTCCCATCAAATTCGGTTAAACGGGACTTTAGTGTGTAACCTTCATAGCCCATTTTCTCGAAAACGCTTCATAATTTTTTTACTATTTCTGTTGTTAAGTTTATAATTAAAATTATATTAAAATGTTTATAAAATATTATAAAAAAATATGAAATAATTATAAAAGATGAATTTTAATGACAATTTTTTTAAGGGTCCATCCAAATCATTACAATCCATCCAATACATACAGGTGTTCTATGGAACTGCAGAATTAATTGTAGAACTTATAAACTTAATGCTAACTTTTAGGAATAGGGTATGAAATAGTATTGGGACTAGCATCGCGTGGATGTCATGTTATCATTGCTGATAATGTAATAAATGATATTAAACTTAACAACGCAATCAAACGTACACAAAATCATAATATCATAGCAATGCATTTGGATTTAGCTTCATTGGCGTCGGTAAGAAAATTTGCAAATGAATTTAAACGATGTGCGAATGCATTAGATGTATATGTTATAAATGCTGGTTGTGCGGGCTTTCCAAACATCAGAACTGAAGATGATTTAGATAAATTAATGCAGATAAATTATTTTGGACATTTCCTGCTTTCACATTTATTAGTAGGTAGCCAATCTTTGCTTAAATCTTTAACAAATGATTAAATGAATCTACAAATGTATATTATACTCATTTCAGATTGCCTAAAAAAAAGTACTGCCGGTCGTATAATTACCACCTGTTCTAATACAATGAATCAAAATCGATTATCGCTAGAAGCATTACGTAATCCGCCAAGTAATGGAAGAATTGGCGACGATATTTTGATCAATTACGCCAACTCGAAAACTTGTCTCCTTATAGCATCGAATTATTTTGCTCGTAAATTGAAGTCGTTTAAAATAACAAGCAGTTCTCTTCATCCGGGATTATCACAAACAAATATATTTGCGGCAACATTAAATAATCTGGATAAACAACGCAGATGGTTTGATATAATGCTTAATAATGGTTTGATCTGGTTAGCAAAATATGTTGGAAAGGTATGTTGACCCCAAACTTCTATGCCGTAGGTTAGAACTGATTGACAAAATGCAAAGTATGCCATTAATGCTGCGTCACCTCCAGTCGGATTTGCAATTCTGCTGATTGCATAAGTACACTGCACCATCTTTGTACAAGTATATTCGATTTGTGGCTTCCACGTGAGTCTTTGATCTATTTTGATTCCTAAAAATTTTACACAGTTCCCTGTTTTTGTTTGCTTGTCCATGATATATTCTATTAGGGTGGTCTTGTCTGCATTGAGAATCTACATTGAGATATACAGAAAACTTGCCTGCATTGAGATATCTTGTCTGCATTGAGATATACAGAAAACTTCTCGCATGCCAAACACTATTCATGGCCCAACGCAAAGCAAATATATTTTTCTTAAACTGATTTGCGATACACTTCATAAGAAATTTTGTATACGGATATAGAGTTAAGAAATTATTGTACATCGACGCAATTGATATATCAGTAGACAAGTTCAGTTTCCATTCTATTACCGTTTCCTCAAACGCCTTCCGTTTTCTGCTTTGGCTTCTGCTTTTCTCACAGCATTTCCCATATCATTGATTATTAAAGATGTGACGAAAACTTTTATGTCCTCTATTCCAGTCTATCCATCATGGCAATCATTTCACAAAAGTTCATAGTTTTCGCCAACCAATGAATTTTCTTTATATTCTGAATTAATAATTTCGTTATCCTCACGAATGGTTTCACAATCTGCTCCATAAGCTTCATGGTGACTTATGGAACATTTGCGTTTTTCTGCAATGCAAACGAAAGCAAACGTTGTCCTCTTGACAACATAATCTAGTAGCATTAATTTATTACGTGAACCTCCGTTTCTTAACAACACGAGTACAACAGAGTATAAAGATACATTTACCTCAATCTAAATTTTAATCAACACTACAAATTTGGATGATGTCAAAATAACGCACACAGAAACTGTTCTGTCGACCAAATTTTAAACGGAAAGTTACCACTCGAAATACCATTGAAAATAACATAACCTAACACATTTATGGTAACAGTAGTAAGCAGCTCCTAAACTAGAAAGTCGTATCTGCCATCAAACCATGGATACGACCGTTTTACTTAGTTTTTGTAAGATGCGTCCTATCCGTGTAGCTTAGAAATCCGTGTTTATCTGCTCATACGCCATTTTTTATAGATGACTAAGCACATTTAGCATGCAGTGAAGACTACCAAAACCTTCCAAAAGACGCGGATTTACGACTATGTATTTATGAAAGACCCCCATTTCTGATGAAATTGCAGCTACGCGCTTTTTGCTTTTGTCGATAGTATGCACGAACAATAGGATCCAAATTCATTTAGTTTGTCGATTTTTGAATTGAAATCACATATAATAATATTTTATATCTGAATAATTTGCCATGACATCAACTTTATAGTGGGAATATCTACTCCTCAACTTTGTAGTTAGTACTGTATACTCAATTTTTTTCTCTCATATTTTTCAGTCATGCTTATTTAAAGAAATCTGTAATTTATTTCATTACTTTTTCGTACGTTATGAATAATTTTAATAAATTACTTTTAGCAAACAATGTTACAGTTACTGCCCTATGCCGATATTATTTATTTAAGATCTTCAGTGAAATAAATTATTTGTAGGAAGTAAATTAAATATGTATTTAAAAAATAATAATAAATCTTTTTTATTACTTTACAGTCGCCTGAAGAAGGAGCGCAAACTGCATTGCACTTAGCAACGTCTGAATATTTAGATGACGTCACTGGTTGTTACTTCGTCGATTGCAAAGTTCACTCACAACCTAAATTAATTGAAGATAAAGAATTTTGTCGTAAAATCATCGAGGAAAGTGAGAAGTTAGTTTCACTGTCTGAAAATGAAAAACTGTAATAAACGCCCATTTTATTTATGTAGTTGAAATTATTATATAAATTTTACCCAAAATATTTTGAAAATAAACTTTTATCAATATATAATTTTGGAAAAAACTATTTATCGTATTTCATGCGAGTTTTTAATAATGACGTGATAAATTCTCCAAGTTCATTAAAACTGCTGCATCATTTTAGAGTTGCTAATTGCAGTTTCTTCTTTATCTGCATTATCTGCTTTAACCACTAATAGTTTGCGCGCATCGCATGCTGGCAACATAGTAATTCATCTAGTCGATAGGCAAGAGAGGAAACTGTAAATCTACGCTCGAAAATAGACAAGCGTCAGCAGTTGATGACAACACTCAAAGAAGAGGTTACGAATGAATGAAATAAATGCTGTTGCAAAGTAAATTAATCTAACACGCGTCATTTTACACGATTCGTACGAGTAGGAGTTGAATCTACGAACAGATGATGTGAATAAGTGAAATTCATCTAGAGAATAGAAATTTGATGTAGCACATGGACAGATTTTTTTTCTCTCTATTTTGTGTTTTTAAATAATTGATAAATATTAAATAATTTTCATTCACAAATGAGGAAAGATTAAATAATACACGTAACTAAACTTTAACTAGTCCAAATATATTTATATTCTTTTAAAACACAATTATAAATTACGGAAATTGATATAAATAATAAGAAAACAAAACGCATAAATTTAAATAATGAACTGATACAGATGTAAAAATCGGATTGTAGGTAAAAGAAAAAATGCGGTATTGAGAGATGTTTTCGCTGGTCTCTTCCTTACTAATGATGGATTTGTTGCTTGCTTTCAGAAATAAGCTCTTCTGACCATCTTTCGATCTTGTTGTTTAGAAATTTAGCTTGCACAATTATTCTATCTGCAAAGTCGTTCTGTATTCATTTTATAATATGGTCAAACTCAACTGAGCTCAGGGGCAAAGCTAAATTTCTTTTATCTCTCTGGATAGATTATCTCAAACCATCAACTCCGCTCAGAGATATAGAAAGGTACTTAGCACTTGTTTACTTACACATTTTTCTTAGAGTAAGTATCTATTTGCTTATTTACCAAAAATATTTGGAATGAAAAAGTTGTTTCGATTTTTAGAAACTATAGTGTTTTATATTTTTGTAATTTATGCTTAAAACATTGAAGAAAAGACATTAAACTAAGATTGAAACCGAAAAAGGAGTCAAAAATTAACCTTGAAACTAAAATATGTGTGTGTTGTCAAATCACTCCTTTGTTCCAATCTGCCTTAGGCCTGGGGTACAATAGAACGAATATGGGACACATTGAAATATAACTAATAAATCGAATAGCATTATTAAATAAATATTTATCAAGAGCCTTAACAGTCTTGCGGGAAAGTACATCGTCACGTTGGAATTTGGGGAAATTATTCTAACTACCAAAATTCTACTAGTTTATTTTTGGGCGTTGTTTGAGCTCCCCAACGTGACAGGTAAGATAGAATCTGTTGCATGGGGTACGTAGCGATTCTATTCTGCCCAAGGTACCGTCTCGTACAATAATTAGAAAATCCGATTAACTATAATATCCACTTTGATTTACCTTCTACTAAATGAAGCCATAAAATTATGGAGTTTTAATCCCCCACTGTGCCAGCACCATTTAAAATAAACAGAATATCTTGCCATTGCTAACGTTTTGCGTACCTTTCAGATTGAATAATAAATTTATCTAGATAGTAAATGGTACTGAGCGAGCCTGAATAATCACAAATCAGCTTTCTTAATTAAAGCCGATTGTTTGTTCTGTATTTAAATAATCTATTCTAAATTTGTCGTCCACCCCTGTAAAATATCGTTTTGTACCAACTAGTTGAGTTCCTTTTTCTACTAATCTTGTATGTATGTGTATGTATGTAGTTTTGGGGTCCGTTTCGGAGTATTTATGTTTAACGAAAGCGTGAGGAAAGAGAAAACAGACTTAACTGGACCGTTACGATATTAAGACAGATCACGTTGGTAGTAATAGTATTCGTTAACGGGCAAAGTCATTTCGCCATCGCCGTTGATCAATACTTCTACATTGATTCCGTTTGATAAAGAATTAATTTCTGGTAGTTTGCGACTGGATGTACTGAGAAGAAACCCACTCCTTAAACCCAACGGGGTTGTTGCTGATTAATTTTTCTAGCTATCGGTATTTTGTCAAAGGTGAGCGGTAAATCCAGGCAACTTTAGTTGATCTGGACCTGTCACTTTACAGTGATTAAATGAAAGGAAGGTACACTCTGAACAAAATGGATTGAGAATAATCTAAGTAATGCATACATGCGCTTAAAATAAATATTTCGTGTCTTCAAAGGGAATAACGTCTCACCAAAGAAAGTAATAAAAATAAAATAATACTTGTGTTCAATTAATGCGTGCGAATCGAATATTAAAAATGGCGTTCGTAATCCGTCAAACTAGTTCCCAAATTATTCTACGTTTCCTTGATACCGATTTAATTTATACTTACACACAGTTACCTTATTAATTCATTTTAATTTATTTTAATTTGTTTCAATAAATAACCTGTCCGATTTAATTTATCCGATTTAGTCTGTTCGACTTAATTTATGTTATTCAAAGAATTCATAGTCAAAAGAATTATTACGGAATAGCGTACAAGGCCTCATATTTAATTTATTTAACATAGCAATTTATTCATGATTTAATTTGGAATAAATTATAATTCAATTTTATTAATAATTTTATGTTCAAACGCCCGAGTGACAAGGATTCAGTCTTTAGTGAACAAAATTCGCTTTCTGTGAGCTGTGTGCAGTATTTATTCATTTTGTGGCTAGCTAATTTCCTATCAAGATTATGATCAGTTTCTCTCATTGCTTTACCCCACTACTTTACCCCACTACTTTACCAGTACATTAATATGATTTAATGTATTCTCACGTAATTACCTATCTTCTACTTTTCAAAATTACTCATGAATTCATGTCCAATCAAATCTGCTTTCTTTATACATACTAGTACAGCATGGCACAGTATGCTTTCACTCATTACTGATTGATTCTCAATCAGATCTCTTCTCACTGGTAACAGCATGTGTGCTATCTATTGGTTACCACAAATTAGCGACGATCCTCATTGCTACTTATAATTTGCATGATGTACATCATTATTGTTGTTTTTATCCCACAGAAGAAATAACTTTTATCCGACGGAAAAAAATTACACACACTTCGAGACCCATGGTGAAATTATAACTTATGTGAGCCTCGCAGATGTTGGATCGATGCTGATGCCGTTGATTGAGCTGGAGCCCGTTCTCGGTTGGTACTGCTGTTGGTTGCTGCATTGAGCTCTCAAAATCAGGAACTACCCAGGAACTAAATTATCGTACTAAAAAATCTGCTATTTATATACGGGGGCCTTCACTTAACTTTCTCTCTGCTATACGGGTCACATAGAGTTCTCTACTCATTGTCTTATGACGCGACACGGTACTCTTTCATTTCACTGTACCAATGTACATCAGTGTACCAATGTTTTAGTGTACATACATTCCCATTGTATATATTATTATAAACAATAAAACATTATCATATGGCGTTTTAGTAGTGGAACGCCACTCATCCACAAACTTCAATGCGGTAACAAGAACTCATTGCATTCAGTCGACTAAATCTATCCTTATTCCACATCAAATATGAATTGAATTGAATTGAGAAATAATAATAATAATAATTCTTTCTCTGTTTGAATATACGCGGATATGCGTTTCAAACAGTAAACGCATTTCTATTTAAAATGATTTGCAAATGTCATTTGTTCAATTAATTTTATTGGTAATCTAAAGAAACTTTTATCTTTAAAGTAACGTGTTACGTTACACTTAAGTAAGATGTTTTAAATGTTTTTAAATTATACTTTATTTCATGAATAGAAGTTTAAATGGAATTCTATTGCTTACGTAATAACAACATTTCATCAAATATAGCCAACCTGAATTATTTACAACCATCAAATATAGCATACTATCTATCATAAAGCTAAATTGGAATGATGACAAATGGCCTCATTACAATATATATCGCTCTGTCGCTTTGTTTTGCCTGCTCGTCTCGACAATACCAGTTTTATATCTAGAATTGACATCATTGCTATATCAGGTCCTAGGGAAAAATGAAAGCTGTTGTGAACTTTTGAATTTTGGCGCAAATAGATAATATGCTTCTGGGTAAATTTGGCCAAGAGAAAGACATTAGATTTTGGTGTTTTAGGGCTACACACATGTAGATCCATCTCATCCTTACTTCACTCATTCAAAGATCTATTATCATTTAAATCGACTTTTAGCTCAAGGCTAGAAAAGCCTAGTGTCTTGGTCACTTTCTTAGTTTTAACACTTTTTATATACCTACTTGCTATTCTTTGTCTTCTCTATTATTTTATTTTCGTCTCTTCCAACCGTACGTTCATCTATTTCATTTTTCACAGGAGTGTCAGTTAATAGTAAACTTTCTCTTTATTTCGCTTCCTAGCGCTCTTTCTATGGCCTGATCTAGCACAATCCCTGCATTACAAAGTGCCTTTTTCAGATCTCAGACTCTTAAGATGGAAGCTTACTGTTAATCAATAATTGGTGTTATATGATTAATAATAGATGTTAGCTTGATTATTCGTGCGGCTCTTCCTCAGTATACGATCTGTTTGTTACTTCACTTGTAAGAAACTCATCTGTGGTAAAGACATGTATTCAATTCATCTGAATACATGTCTTTCAGTTGAATTGAATACAATTATACCTTCTACAATACTTGAATTCCTCGGTAGAATATAAAACAGGTTGACAAAAGAGTTTTGCACATTGTGTCTGTTAAAAGACGACCTGGACAAGCTGCAGGCTTCAGGATTACGGAAGTCTTATTTTGGGGTGTCATTTCCTGAAGTAGTAAAGATAATGCCAGCAATTTTTCGCTCTTCCCAAGCTTGAGGAATATTAGATTGTGATACTTGGCCATTTTCCATTTCATAAGCTAAATGTTTTGTTTCCAAACATTTTTAAACAAATCACCAGATAATGTTCCAATTAATTCTTTTAAAAATATCTTTCGAACTACATAGTTATTGATGCTCTTTCTATGAATTCTACAGCTTCTCGCATATTACCTTCACTATGTAGACCCCTATTACTTTTTCTCACGCGATTAAAAATCTAATTGTATGAGAAAAAGGTAACTTCAAAATCTGCAACATGAAACAAATAAAGTTATTGGGGTTCTATGGAATAGTATTTCGTTGTCCCTCGTTCCAATGAGAACCATAGGGTTTGGAACATTTCAAACACTAACTTTTCCATTCTATATTCAACTGTATAAAATAGTAAAAATGATTAATATTTATGTAAAAATATATTCCATACCTACTATTATTATTTTCCACAAAAACAAAATTTATTTAGTAATAAATTCCAACTATTCATAAATGAAAACTATTTGCTTCGCATAATTCTATCCCTCCATATAAAATTTTTATAAGATCAATATAACAATAAGATAAAATAATAAGATCAATAGGAGTAAAAAATGGTTTTCCAACCGCAGATATAAACAAACTCATAAACAAGAAACGAAACAAAATTGCAATGATCTCAAAATAGCCTCACTCACACAACACAGACGATACAGTACACCTCAATTTCATACTTTAGAAATCCATCAGAAAACATAGGACACATTCTCCAAAGCCACAAACAATCTAAGCAGATTGCTATTCAGGCATATAGCCTACAGTGTGAGGATTGCAATAGTTGCTATATCGGTCAAACATCAAGGAATCTAGAGACGAGATACAATGAACATTTAAGATCATATAGGCTACAAAAGACTAACAGTAATTTTGCAAACCACAACTTAGAAACGAAATATAAATTTCCAATTCTAAATAAATTAGAACCACTCCATATCATCGAAGGCTACAACAAATTCTATCTATTTGAATGCCTAGAAATACATATACATAAAAACAACTTACATACAAATCTATTAAATGCCCAAAAAGATCCTTAAAATACAATGTTACGTAAATAGTTGCTAATTACGTACTCTGTTATCTAATAATATGCACAAGCTTCAACATATATTAGTTAAATCAATTAATTACTTCCTTATATTTAATTATTCATATGATACCATTAACATTTTACTATGAAAATCACAAGTATATTTAATTACTCAATTATATCATATTTCATTTCATGTTAACTTTAATTACATTATATATTTGTTAATTACATTACAGCAAGTGAAACTGAATGAATTATAACTATATTTCACTTAAAACATTATATTTGAATTACAACAATATGCATTTTTCTATGAGCCACACCATTAAGCAATGACTGCAATGAATAATTAATTATGCAACTGCTATGTACAGATTGTTCTTAGAACTAGCTAAAATGACCTGATCTACAGGCTCTGTGTAAGCAACATATTTCTTTACCTGTTATGCTCTACCATGTGGCTGTATGGCCATGATTAATTAAGAGTCGATGCAGATCGATACGAAATCGTTAAAACGCTAATTAATTATATGGATTTACTATAGGCTACTTTCTAAACATCTATCCTATTTACATACGAGGCAATTATATAATTACTGGCTACCTTATTCAACGTTTTCACCTAAATATACCTAAGCTGATAAAAGATCCTAAATCCACGAATTTCAAAATAAATATACCTGCATAACTACCGCACAAACTTAGCATACAACCATATAGAGGTATCAATTCTATTTTGGATACAGAAAAGAAAGCTTTATATATTTATATAAAGCTTTCTTTTATATATTACGTGCTACATATTTATATATTATAGATAATCAAGAAACATCTACAGAAAAATTCAGTTGGTTTTATCATTGTACTTGTTGTTGTTATCTGTTTCTGCTTGATGTGTTCGTGCTTGTTTTTGTCGTTGTCGTTATAACTGTCATTACAGTTGTTATAACTGTGGTTACAGTCTCGTTGTTAGTCTTGTCATTTTTGTTTTGTTGAGGTCGTTGTTACTAGTCTTGTCGTTGTTATCTGATATCGTGATTATTGTCGTTATAACAATTGTTGTAACTGTCGTTATAATTGCTGTTGTCATTGTCTCGTCCTTATAGTTGTTGTCGTCGTTATAATTGTTGTTGTCATTGTAACTGTCGTTATAATTGTTGTCAATTCTCGTCGTTATAATAATCGTATCGTTGTTCCGGTCTATCTGGTCCCAGATTCTTTCCCATGTAATGTTATCTTTATCTCATCATTGTAGTAGTCTCGGAACCACCATACTCAAATAAATGAGAGTGTGCACAGAAGCACACTCTAATAATGCCGAAATTATGCGAGCCAGAAAAGTCAAAACGCGCCACGTATATGTTGTTGTGCCGCCTGATATACAGAAAAACCGGCAATGTTTCCGTAGCTCTATCATAAATATGTATTACACCAATGATTTAGACTTCCGCATCTGGCATCTGCGAAAGCTATTGTTATTATTTTTTTTAATTGAAAAGTTCTTAACGTTTATTTCATCTACCATGCTTCTCACCCTTTTGTGTTTGCGACCGATTCGTTGTCTTATCTGTTATTGGTCGCGTAAAGCTACTACCACCACTGCTTATAAGCTTCCATCACTTATTATGTAGAACATTTTTGTCAACAAAATATCCAATTTTGATCCTTAGGAACAATGAAATCTCAACGGAACAATGAAATTTCTTTATTGGTCTTGTTCAAAACTTCCCAAAATTTTCTAGCTGAAGTTTTCATCAAGGCACGTCTAACCAGTGGCCGGTTACACCGAATCCCACCGGCTCCGGCAACACGCCTGAGCATTTTTCTGCCAGCGAATTTCACATAAAATGACTCACTCAATCTAGCGATCCTCAGACGCATGTTGGGTTTTGTTCTGATCGTCTACGACCGAAGACTCGCACGATTCGATCAACAATATAATTCATCATTAAGAGATCAAACCTTTTCTTGAACAACGAGCGAAATATCGCAGTCTTTACCCTGGTTTATTCACAGTAAATAGCAAATAGCTTGTTATATTTAAATAAAAATTTAATTCAACCAAGTAGCATAAAAATTTAATAATCATCAAGTGACGTATAAACTATTTACATTATATAATTTTCGGCTGAATCTTTCGATCTCTTATCCTTATCTTCAAACCTTCAACTGATCCCTCTGACTCATATCAATATTTCGTAACCCTTCCTTGTAATCTACGGCTTCGACGTGAAAACGAGTAGGACAACGTCAGAAGAAGAGGGACGCCAAACGGCTGGCTCATCAGATCAACTGAGATGACACAGACAATACATCTGGAAGGCCTATCAAGCAGCTTTGGCCACGAACATCGAGTATGCCGATAGTCGTACTCATTCCATTCATTACCGAAGCAGCAAGAATAATCCCCCCCACCCGTCAGTTCACCGCTATCTCCTATAGCTCCCGGCGATGTGTTATTACCCCTACTACAGACAAGGAATGACTCTACAAGGTGACTCGTGCAGAGCATCACCGACGATTGTACCACTATTATTTCGGCGACAACGAATACATCCCACATACACATCAAATTCATTTTCTTCCATCGAACATTACATCGTATCTTTTCGCGCACCATTTTCATACCTTCGTCATGCTAACTGGCTGGAAAACCTACAATATATTCTTTGTACACTCATCACTCAACAATTTAATTCTACCAACGTCCTGGAGAAGAAGAAATAAAGCCGAAATCTAATCAGAAGAACAAATTAACAAGATAAATAAAAATGTCTTTAGTTCGCTACTTTACTTATTATTTATGCAAATGGAATATGGTAAGGGAATCATCCTATCAATTTTTTGAATTATAAATAAAAACTATACATTGCCTGTAAATTATAATCGCGATTCGAGTCATACTTATGAATTTATAAATATTAGAAACAAGAAACCAAATTATTTTAGCTTGTTATTACATTTATGTTTTTATCCATGTATGAATTTAAGTATTTTATTATAATAATTGAGATCAACGAATTTTCTTACCCTTCCTGAGTACTCATGCAGAGCATTTTTATGTTATAATCAAATCAAAATAAGAAAACCAAAGGTACTACCCCGATCCTGCTTTAATAAGATAAAATTCTGCAACAAACTTAGTTGACTATCGCCCTATAATATATCTAACCAATATAAATTTCGCACCTTTCAATTCTCATGATTCAAATTTTTAATCGATATTAAACATATTAGAACTTGTTATATATATATATATATATATATATATATATATATATATAATCTAAA
>WYDF02005718.1:0-13903 GCA_009867245.2 Adranes taylori
GATATGTTTCTCAATTCCAAATATACACAGGAAAAATTGAAAATATCACCGAAAGAAATTTAGGAGCAAGGGTTATAAAGGAGTTAACAATTGATTTAGCAGGGAAATATTATCAAGTGTATTTTTATAATTATTTTAATTTCATTCAATTACAAAGGGATTTATTGAAAGAAGGCATATATGCATGTGGAACGGCTAGAAAAGGAAGAAAAGACATTCCTACTGATTTCGAAAATGACAAGAATATCGATCTACGCGCGAAATTTTGTTTTATTATAGAGTCTATGATTTCGAGTAAACAACGTATATACTACAGTGGACTCATTTTCTTAACTTTTTCTTGCTGTTTTGTTCAAAAGGAAATTACTGATGTCCTTGCACGTGTCTCGTTTTGGATGGACGTTTTACGAGTTTTTTGCTCATTTGAACATTGCATCAGATGCAAAAAACTGTATACATATTAGGAGAGAGATATTTTTTGCTCTTTTTATGGCTTCTTGACTTTCGCGGGCATTTTTTTCTCATGATGTTTTCGCTCGCCCGTAAGTTTTCGATATCCAATTTCGAACAAAAAACTCTTAATGGGTTTTTTAGACATCTTAGTAGCTTCCTGGCTCCTATGACGAGTTTATGACTTAACGGTTATTAACGAATTTTCGTGTTTCGCTTGAAAGAAGTGTTGCTGTCCATATAAAAATTGCCACCACTCTTCCTGAATTGGTTGGAGCGGCATTGGAAGGGGAACACCGATAGCAGGTTCGCTTGCACCTGCTCCGGTTAAATCTGCGATCTTATTCTTTAGGATTTGTAAAGAATGAAAAAACGTTTCCTATTGGTGGAAATTTGTCCCTTCTTAAAGATTTTTGCAGAAATTTCGACTAAGCCCTATCTAGTTACCGCCGTTAGCATCCAAAACTACCACCGGCGAAACCAGATACCAAAATTCTCTCATTTCATATAAAAAACCATATCCAAGTCACTTTCTACAAGACGAATTTTGGGTCTTGTTCTAACAGCTTTTGCGTGAGTATCTCGCACATCGTTATCAATACTAATACTTCTAATAAATGGCTAAATATTCGTGTCAGAGTGTGCACTTCACACACATGAATATATCTAGGCATTTTTAAGTAAAGCGTCACCAACTTAATTATAATTTAATTTTTCATCTATAAAAAAAAATCTCACAAAATCAGTAACAAAATTTCTATCTCCACAAGTCAGGTATACACAATTTACACACTTTAATCCTTGGGCTGAATCTTTCGATCCTTTTAAGTATCATTTTTCATGTCTTTTTTCGTACTCACATATTTTCTAACTTCCATCCACCCCCTTTAACCGTGTCTTCGACTATCCATGGTGAAGGCAGACGTCAATGGGAGAAAACGAGACCAACGAGATCACCGACAATTGCGCCGGAACAACCTCAGCGACGAGTCAATCTCATTAACGAACAAACTTCGCCGAGGAAACAATCATACGACGAATCAATCTCATGATGAATAAATCTCGCTACGAGTCCGTCATCGATGGATCGGCATCGCCAATGTCAAA
Organism: Adranes taylori; assembly: GCA_009867245.2. Taxonomy (NCBI): domain Eukaryota; kingdom Metazoa; phylum Arthropoda; class Insecta; order Coleoptera; family Staphylinidae; genus Adranes; species Adranes taylori. The sequence goes on from WYDF02005718.1 coordinate 1,558, forward strand.
CCACCGATTGGTCTCCAAGGAGCAGATCGTCTTCATTCGTAATCATCCATACGCTCCGTCCATTCCTCCGATATCACCAGACCTCCGTTTCTGAATTCACATACCACCAGAATGTTGAATGCATTACCAATTTAACAGAAGATTATTTTTTTCTTTCGTCAAAAATCAAATCTTTCTTAATAACAAATTTTTCATAGGCTAACTAGTTCGATAATTTTTATCTTTGAATTTTTGCTAAATGGAAACGAAGACGTCGTAACTATTTTGCATTACGTATGTCTTGTACCAAAAATAAATAAGATTAAAAACAACCGAATTATACGATAAATTGAAAATTATAACCTACACATTATTTATTTATAATATCTTACAGATAATTTTACTCATAACGATACTCGTTATTAATCAACATGAATTGTAGTTGAAGCAAGTTTTTATAATTTATATTACTCAATATATAATTCATTCCGATTACTTTATGTGGTGCTTAATAACGTCATAAAAATTAATAAACATATTTGCTCTAATTATTTCAAATAAATATTTAGTATTGATATATTAATTAATAATACAAAATGCATTTAATGTCCTTATTAATTTAGTCTAATTTTATAAACATAATTTTAAGATCATTTTAATTATCAATAATATTACGCAGTGTGTTTAAAAAATGTATACAAAAGTATTGAAAAATATAATAAATTTTTAATAAAAGAAAATTATCGTCTTCGTCTACATCGATTGTTTTTAATGATTTATAAAAATCAAAATTACTGTCAATGTGAAGGTGATCAATTTAGGATTGGTTCAATATAATAATTATTCATAGAAGGGTTACCTACTATTATGATATTGTTTGAGTGGAAAATCCATGAAAATTCTAATGCAGGAAAATGAACTTGGTCATTAAGGTTTTCGTGGTAAATTTTTGAAAGGGTTTTTTCAAGCCTTTCAGCGATATTAAGTTGCATACCTTTATCTAGAAAATGAATTGATCAAATTATCTTTGATCAAAGCTATATTTTGTAAGTGTTCATTTATCCTACAGGCGAAAGAATAACCTGTCTGGCCAATATAGGTGGCATCACATTTGCAAGAAGCAGCATAAATACGTTGACCCTTTATTACGCTCAGGTGTTTATGCTGCTTCTTGCAAATGTAACCCACCTACATTGGCCAGAGAGGTCAGGTCGTTCTTTCATCTCTACAATAAAGGAACACTTAAAAAATATAGCTTTGATCAAAGATAATTCTAACTTAGCCATTCACATCAATAAATCCTCCAACTCAGATCATGGTTTTGACCCTGATACCAATTTAAAAATCCTTCATTTTCTAGATAAAGGTATAAAACTTAATTTCGCTGAAAGCCTTGACATAACCCTTTCCAAAACTTTATAACCTTAATTCAGTAAAAACCTTAATGACCAAGTTAATTTTCCTATATCGGAATTTTTCAAGAGTTTACCACTCAAACAATATCATAATAGTAGGTAATCCTTCTATCAATAATTATTATATTGAACCAATCCTAAGTTGGTCACCTTCACATAGACCTAGTTCCTTTAGTGATTTTCATTTTATCACTAAACAATATTTTTTTCAAATGACAATCAAAAATAATATTTACGTTTTGTGTCAACCGAAATAAGCTCGGGTCTGTTGCACTCACTTTAACAGGTAATTTTATTTCCTGATTTCTCAATATTTCAATGCTTTAATATCCAATTTAACATTTATTTATGTGCCCTATTTTATGTTTAAGCTTGAGAATGGCAAGCTTGCAGAAAATGCATTAGCTTGTGTATGATTTTTATAAATCATTAAAAACAATCGATGTAGACGAATACGATAATTTTCTTTTATTAATAATCATGGTCTACGATTCATTAAAACTAAAAAAATTTTTTTTTTTATTTGAACGTAAACTGTTTTGTGATTTATGACTTTAGAGTTATTCATTCCGTACATCCAAGAAATATTATTATCTGCATACATCGGCTTAAAATTTGTGGACGCTTCCTTCCCATATTTCATACACTGAAAGTCAAAAGTTATTCTGTGCAGTTTGACATAGTCCTGTGCAATTCATTTAGTTGTCAATAAACATACGAAAGCATTTTAGTTTATTATAGTGCATTAGTTCTAGTCACCACTTCATTTACATTCATCTACCCATTTGCCAACTCTGCGTGCCACGTTTTTAAATACCATCCTACTCTTTCTAATATTATTTTCTTATTTATAACCCAACCCAATTCATTCTTAGTTTTTTTCTCCTCTTTCACTGCCTCCAAAATACATTTTTGACCATTCTCATATCCTCATCAATCATTACCTTTTTCCGTACATTACCAATTTCTTAAACCCTTCAACCCAACATTTATATTTATTAAGTTCTTGCAACACAATTTCACATGGAGTTGACTATTCCACACCTATTATCCTCTTCAAATATCCTATTTGTATTCTCTCAATCTGCTTTCTCCCTCTCTCTCTCTCTCTTTCATTGCTCACACTTCCGCCTCATACATCATAATAACACATAAATCCAATATAGCCATCCTTATTCTTACGGATTCGCCAAATTTTACTTCCCAAATTATATCCACCATTAAGAGTTCTCAGTGGGCGTAATGAGAGCTAGAACAAAGCATATTGCTCTTTAGCAATAGTTTATTCAAAGGTAAAGGGACTCTCAATAACATCGAATTGCCAAAAGAAACAATTCTTCACGTTATGGTTCTAAAACTAATCAATATCTTTGGTGTGAGGTTTGGAAATAGCAAATTATTGAACACTATTTTCTCAAAGGTCTGGAGAAATATGTCGTGATCTTTCAGCAAATTACGTCGCTAGAAACTCACAAATTCTCGAATTCATATTATTGTATGTGGGAGTAGGAAATTGATTAAAAGAATTTGAAATAAACATAACATTTCGCTCATCAACGAATGTTAGCAATGGTTTTGATTTTCTTTATGTATTTTTAAATTCTATTATGGTTTATCTATGCATCAAATAATTTTATGACTATTTGTTTTTATTATGAGCGTAAATTTTTTTATTACACTAATAAAATTTCATTACTATAATTACGAGTAAAATTTAAAAAAACAAAAATAAAATACGTACATAATTTATAAATTTTAATTTTCTTCGTTAAACTTTTCAAGTGGTTTAAAAATATACATTTTATATTTTAAATCTTATTCCATGCTACACTGGGTACATGTCGCAGAGGTCACTATCTTCAATCTTTCTAGGTAGGACCTGAAATTGCCTTGTCCAGATAAGACCTGGTTGAGATCTCCTTGTATCCTTTCACACTAAGGTTTAACATCAGAGATGAGTTTTATGTCCATCTCCTTTATTAGAGTTTTCCCACTCGTTTTGCCATTGTGCATATAACTTATCCCTGGCAGCACGTTTAGCGACTTCTAGGCTTTGCTTGTTCGTATTTACCTTGCGAAATCTGTGCATATCTGATCTCTCTATTGCCAATAGTTTAATGGGGGTTGTAGCTGTAATTGCACACAGAGCCTCCGTGGAGGTCGTACCGTAGGCACTGGTAACTCTTAGCAGGCCAATCCTGTGTACCTTAGTCAGAAGATGTGTTGATACAGTCAATGCCCGTTGCCCATGTCCATACCGGTGCAGCGTATAGCGTAGAGGACTCCAGAACACTGAGCGGAACTTTCCGCTTTGAGCATCTCGGGCCCTAGACAAGTTCCTCAACCCCGTTGCTTTGTGCATGGCTTTTGCTGCTACTTCGTGCAGATGTTCCGTGAGTGGCATGTTCTTATCCAAAGTAACTCCGAGATAGTTAATATGTACAGATGTTTTCATTTCCTGTCCGGCAAGAGTCAGCTGTGGCTGTTGTATTTTTCGCTTCCCACTAAACAATATTGCCTCTGTTGTCTCACTATTTTCATGGAGGTATTTAAAGCTGATTTCAGTTGGGAGGCTTCCATACCTACAAAAATTAATGCTATATCGTCGGCGAAGCAATAATCTGGACGTCTGCCGGTAGTCGTTTTCTTAGCAGATCGTCATATATTAAGATCCATCAGAAGAGTCCTAATACGGAGCCCAGGGGGGGGGGACTCCAGACGTTAGCTTACGTGTTTTGGGACCACCTATTGTTGAGTATTTTACTGTACGATGCTGAAGATAATCTTCTAGGACCCTAAGTAAGTATGTGGGTATTTTCCGTTGGACCGTTGCTTCTAGGGTCTTTTCCGAGCTAGCCGAATTGTCCCCCAGATAGTTCCCGTAGAGTAATCCTTTGCAATTTTTACCATCCTTTCAATTGCGTTTACTGTATACTTATTCGTTTGAATACCAAATCTTTGGATGGCTGCGAGAACCCAATCGCGCTAGTCCAAAGCTATAATTTTGAAATAAGACCTAGTCAATTCCTTTTGGTCAGCGAGAATGATCGGGGCCAGTGTTGATTTGATCTTAAAACGTTATAGTAAAATGTCAAATATTCAAACAATATATTAATCTACGAATATAATAATTAAAAAAATTAAATTCAACAAAAATAAAATTCTACGAAATTTCTACGTAACAAATAAAAGGTTAAGTATCAGACGACACATCTGCTGAATCTTTCGATTCCCAATTAATTATCAGTATCTTCTACATTTATTCTCATATTATTTTCCCATTATCCTTGACATAGATTCAAGATATGGAGTGTCATACGAGAAGAAGACGTTGCCTAGAACGAGGACATCACCGATGCCAATTTCAGTACTTCGGCAGAGGCCAAATTCATTCCGTCAACCCAAATTATTAGTCAAAATCCTCAGCATTATTATTCAGTCAACAAAAAGCCAATTATCATAACCTTTCAATGCATTTCTGCGCCTGCGCGCATATCTACGAAAATCCTACGCCAACAGCGCATTGATAAGGTTCTACATCGCCAATGCTCCATTCGTTCATCATCTACGTATTATTCAATCAAGAATCATTTATTTAATCCTCTCAACTTCAACGCCATTGGTACAGAGGCATATTTTTGAAGTTATAAATATTAGAACAATAAACCAAACTATTGAAACTTGTTATTGCCTTTCTGTGTTTATCATATATGAAACTACGTACTTTATTATAAAAATTAAGCAATTAGAAAAACAACGAATTCCTAACCCAACCCTGAATCTCATGCAAGAGCAAATTATGTTACAAACAGAAAATATAAAAAGCAGTATAGTGGTCATAAATAAATGAGGATCCTGTTTTGATTAATTCTGTAACAAGGTCTTCTTAGGATTGTTTTTGGCTAACATAAATTGTTTTGGATAAAGTCTTCTTAGCTATTCTTGCTGGTTGCTTTTCTTTATCGCAATTGTTATTGCAATTGTTATTGCCAAATTTTATTGCAATTGTTGTAAGCTTAATTTCATTTAATTCTAATTTGGAAGTATATTCAATAAATTCATTAACAATGAATTATCTAACAACGACGATATCCCGTTATTCTACCAATAAGGCGCTTTTGTCTGGTGTCATTGTCCTCTTCTGGAGATGTTTCTGTTGCACGCATCGGTGATTTTCCGTGTGATGTCTTCTATCATCTCATGCGCGGTTTGTGCATTGGATTTCCCACTTAGTTGTTTCAAGTCTCTTTCAAGCGCATCTCTTTTCATTTTATTAATAACCCATCCCTGTGTGATATTGTACCCAGTGCCTCCCTGCGGAGGCTGACGATCCAATTAGCTATTTTGACTTAAGAAGCTACACCCCTAAACTCTCTGATCCTTCAGCTATAAATTTTGGCGTTGTCCTATTGATCGTTTGCCTTGATCTTTCTCTTTGATGATAAGAAAATTGGATCAAAGATTTGTCATTAATTTCTATCAGATTTGTCAATATGATAGATTTGATCATATTGAGGAATTGATGTTTGTTTGCCCGTCTTGCCATCCATGAGATGCGTAATATCTTTTGGTACAGGTACATTTTGAAGGCGCCTATACGATTTTCCATCTCCTGGTTGAATGTCCAGCTTTTGCATCCATAGAGTAGGACTCGTGCTGTGAAAAGGTTAATGATGCTGGTCAAAGTGTTGCGAGCCTGCTCGAGTTTAAGCTTCATCTCGATTTTTGGATCACCTTGTTCATTCACGACAGTGCTCAGGGATCGAAATGTATATATTTGTTCGACGGGTCTATCATTTATATATAAAACAATTCGTCTTGGTTGCTCGGAGAAAACCACAAACTTTGTTTTCTTGACATTGACGAAAAATGCTCGGTAAACTGTGGAAGTTGGCTGAATAGATTCGGCACAAATTCCTTCATCGGAAATGATTGTGGTATTGTTACGAGGCAATTTGTCCTCGTTGTTATTTAGTTCGATATTAAAAGATTGAGCATTTGATACTCACAAATAATGTATGTAAATACTTTAAGGTATTTAGATGCGACAACATGTTTAGCGGTATAAATAAGTTAGAAACCCGTGGATGGTCATTAGACGAACGCACCGTAGATCCGATTTATAATCAAAAAGTAGAAATAATTATAAGTTATTGATTATCCTCTATGCTAATTAATCAAATCTTAAATAAATGATTTTACATAGACAGTTATGCACGAAGCAAAGTTCTCCGGCCAATGTCACCTAATAGAGGTGGAGAACACACAGGTGTTCTAGGCGTACGTGTTAATTATGACTGGAATGAATAAAAACGCCATACAACACTCCTGAAAAAACACTAAGATTTGGCAGCTGCCGCCGAAGGCTCTGCCCGGTAGCTCAGTGAAAATATAATTCTGAATTAATTTTGATTGAAATAATAATTAAATAAAATTTAATAAATTGATGAATAAATCAGAGTGTCGGTTTTAGTAACACGGCAGTATTAAATAATTACGCATGAGACCTCGCAGTATTTAGCGCTCAGCATTTTTGAGAATAAATTAGATAATGCATGATTTTTACGAAAAAAGTAAATTAAAATTATTTAGTAACAAGTTTATTGATCAAGGTAATTTACAATAAATCTAAATGAATAAATGAGCTGACTGTACGTCGACTATAAAAATAATTTATAATCTAAGTGCGTGATGGTACAGCTGCTGTAATGTATTTAAACTTATTCTATAATTCTTTTAGGGTTCAGTTTGGTGATGTATGAACGCCATTATTTTTTATAGAATTGTTGTTGCGTAATGTTTGAACATGATTAACATTTTTACTATTTTTTTACATTTTAGCTACAAGAGTTATGGTTAAATCTGAAAGGTTCGCCCACCTTTGCAATGGTCCAGTCTACTGCTTTTTTTTAAATTCTATTAGGTGAGAAGGGGATTATAATTAGAACATTCCCACTCAATAACTAAAATAATTACTTTGTTAGAATCAGACAAATCAAAGCTGGTATTAAAACAAAGTGCAATTTCTCTAAAACAATAAACAATGTGAGTGAGAGCGGGATAGCTACGTACCCATGCAAAAATCCCCGCTCTTACCAACGTCACGTCGGAGATTAACTCTCTCCACCAAAATAGAACGTGACAGTATTTTTATGGTATATTATTAATAAAAATACTATTAAAAGAACGGCAAGTAATTATGCATCAACTGTATATTATTTAAAAAATTACCACGCAATAATTTAGAATGACAAAAAAAATAAAAAAATACCACTACTATTTCAACCTATTGCTTAAAAAATATTAAGCTATCTACATAATTTATACATTCATGGGTTTAAGTCAAGCCATGTCAAATGCAATGATATTTCGTAGACGTTTTTTTTAATCGTTTGCCTTGTAGTAATTTACCATTTGGATATGTAAGAGGAGACTTCCTGAAACCAGCTGTTGCTTTTTAAATCTTATGAAAGCTGAATGTGTTTACGTTCACACGATATATTTATAGATTATGAAGTGAGTAATATATTTGTCCTTTTCTTTGAAACTCAAGCCAGATATCAATTCCGTACGCATTCTGGATAGTAACTAAGAAAAATTATAAAACGCTAATAAAGATATACAGGTGTCTTCTAAATTAACGTTAATACAAATAAAAGATAGAATACAGTAATTCAACAAAGCTAAAAAGATGACTAAAAATCATTCTTCAGTAAAATTAAGTACCAAATATTATGAAATAAAGAATAAATAAATTTTATAACATAGAAACATAGAAGTAAGGAAGTAGCAGTGTAGAGTACAGTAGAGATGAAACAACAAATGAAAATAAACACATTTTATTTACATTTCGATATCGTACTGTAACACTTTAAAATTAGGTCTAATAAAACTACTGGCTAAAGAAATTCCTTCAGACCACTGACACGTTCTTTGCAGATAAATGTCTAACTCGTTTTAAAGACAAAAGCTGAATGTCACACTATTTTTGACGTACGAGCGCCACTTCATAGCTTTTTCCAGACAGTTAAACGCCATATCGTGGCTTCAGTATCTTCTCCATCCTCCCCTTCCTCTTAGAGTTCCTGATTGTCGTCCTTTATCTGCTGTACTATTTCCTCGTCAGTAAGAATGTGATTTAGCCACAATTTATCCAATCTCCTATGTTGACGTTATCACTCTCCTCAAAACCTGGAGCTTTCTTGATCATTTCACCTGACTCATTTGGATCGGGATCATCACTTTCTTGTGATTCATGTTGGGGATACAGCTGCTTCCATGCTTTCTTAAATCTAGTTTCTTTTATGGAGGACCTGCGTCTTTTAAATTCAATTTTCTATAAGTTTTTAAAACTGATTCTTCATTGTTCTCCATGTTTTGAAGCAGTGTTTGAAGCAACTACTTTCTGTAGAAACGTTTAAATGTTTCTAGCACACCTTGGTCCATTGGTTGTAGGAGTAACGTCACGTTGGGTGACAGAAATAAAACATTAAATTTACCATCATGTGAATTTAAAACCACTTCTGATGGATGAGAAGGTGCATTGTCTATGAGTAAGAGCACTTTGCCGGTTGATCCTGTCTTCTCTTGGTTTATTTTTATTCTGGGATAAAAACATTCTCATACCGTCACGAAAAAATTTTGCGTCCATCCAGGAATTTTTTTGATTTTTGTAAACTAGCTTGTTTATGCTCTTGAAACATCTAGGTTGATTTGATTTTTCAATAATAAGCAGCAGGAGCTTGCGATCACCTGTAGAATTACCACAAACCATAGCTGTAATACGGGCTTTGCTGGCTTTGTGTCCAGGCGCTGCAGTTTCCCTTTTTGATACAAGTGACTTGGTTGGCTTCTTTTTTCCAGTTAAGGCCTGTTTCGTCTGCATTATAAATGTTTTCTGGTTCAAAACCTCAATTTATGCTACATTCTACAAATGTTTCTTTTTTAAAAGCTGGGCAGCAGGTACATCAGCTGAAAGTTTCTCACCTTGTATATCCAGCTGCCTTATCCCATGCCTGGATTTATAGCATTGAAACAAGCCAGTTCTAGCCTTAAATTCATCATTACCATTCAACAATTTATTCATTTGCAGAGCCTTTTCGCATATTATTGGGCCACGAATTGGTTGATCTTGATATCTCACTTACATAAACCGTGTACACATTGCCGATTCCAGCGCATGATTTTCTCTTGGTACTCCCATCTTCAGTGTCTAGTTTGGAAGCATAGTCTTGTATTGTTTGACTCGGCTTTTTGATGTCCAAAATCGTAGAGGTGCCGACACTGTACTGCTATGCTAAATTGGCTGTACTTACATCATGTTCAAGTTGTTCCAATATTTTAAATTTATCTGCTATTGAGAAAACTACACGTTTACGTTTAGTCGACATTACAAAGCCTTATGTAAACACGAAATATGTACATACTGTGATTTCAGACGGCTGAAACGATCGCGATGCTTTTTTTGACTGATCACGGGCGCTCCAAGCGTCTAGATGCTGAAATGCAATACGGACGATTCAAGCGGCTCGATTAAAATGGACGTCCGGATAACCGGTCATCCGGGTGATCGATATTCGGATAATCGATGCTCTACTGTATAGATGTAGCAGTCCTATTCCACCAAAATCTTAGAAGCATTGCGTTGAAAACGCCTTTTGCTAAAATGCGAGAGCAAATATCCAATCGGATTCGTCGAAAGCACCAAAAGGATGCAAAGCTTAACGATTTATTTAAAAACGAGTGGTGGAAATATTTGTTAACGCTTTTCTCAGTTAAAATAATAATAATAAATCGCCTCTGTGAATAAAATACACCGATGCAAAAATATATTCACTATCTGTGTGAAAAATCCACTCATTATTTTATAAGATGAAGGCTGCGCTAGCTGTTGGCGAAAGATCTTACAGCGCGGTATCCTTTGAGAGTAAACACACCAAGAATTTTGCGTACGTAAAAATGTCTGTATGCTTTTCTATGCGGGTCGGCTTTTGTTTGAGGATTATATTTTTATCACCTCGGCAGGTATTGATCATTATGCCGGGATTTGAATTTTATTTTAAGCGTATTAAATCTTTATAATATTGATTTATATTAATATTACTATTATTATTTGGTAATTAGTTATTACTAAATTTATTAACTGGTATATTATATTTACCAGTTAATAAATTGAAGAATTGAATTAGATTTGATTAGACATTAGAGTATTACTCATTAAATTGATTAATTATTAGAGAATTGCTTATTGCTAAGGTTAGTTAATTGAATTAATCATAATCCTGTATCAAAACATTGTAAAGCACTCAAAACGACTTCAAAATGTTACATGATAACATAGGGTTGCTGGTTTCTCATCTAGATAGCGAAACTGGGTTGTTAATCCAGGCAGGTGACTGTAACTCAATGTTCGATCCTATACATTGACATACACTCTACCGGTGTAATGGCGTAAAGGAAACCACTATAACTTACCTAACACTTCGGTCGAACAGATGTGTTATGCTTATCGATTGACTGTAACTGACGGGTCGATCCGATACAGTGACATTAACTCTAGTGGTATAGGAAATAGATAACAACGAAAGAGAAGCAAAGCTAAATTAAATGCATGCAAACAAAACAGTATAAAATATATGAAAACGCTCACCAAACGCTTTCATATACTCGAAATGGTCTGTGTTGTTCCGTCGCGCTGTTGGCTATTCCTCGTGGGCTGTCACTGGATCTTCGAGTTCATCAAAAGAACTAAAATAGTCTTTACAAATTCGCGGTATTTATAGGCATTGAGCCTCCAGAGTATCTTTCTCTTCGTTATACGGTCTCTATGGAGCCCTCACTCAATTAATTTTTACGTAGTACGGTCTGTCACACATTTCAGCAGAGCAATAAAGTTTCCACACAACGAAGAGTTAACACGTATACGATAATCAAATTGACGTATGTATCCATCCATATTATACGTTCCCTACTCCTATTTAATAACGTTACATGCGTTTCTATTATCATGTGGATAATATTATGCATATTAGCGCATTCTCATAGATAGCAAAAGCAATAACTAAACCTATCTATCTCCAATTATTACTGTCTCTCTATTTAATGCGTAAATGCGTCATCGTTTGCATACAATTTAATTATATTCACATTTTAACTTATAAACAGGTGTCTTACCAGTGCCGCGGTGTTACAATTTATATCTTTAGGGTAATTGATGTATTTAGAGTCAATCTGGATAACATGCTATGTTACAGAAGGCTGGTTGGGGATGGTCCTTTTATCTGAAACTAGCGGGCCCGACAAACACTGTTGGTGACTCGTTCTTATTTCCGCAGCTTTGTCGCAGCCATGGATATGCCTTTATTTCCGCGTTCAGAGATCCTCATATTTGCCGCGATCTTCATATTTGCAGCGGTCCTCATATTTGCCGGGTTCCTTATATTGCCACGGTCCTCATATTTACCTACGGTGTCGACCGCTCCGCTGGACATGGCCTAATTGCCGCGTTTTGCCGCGGCCAGCGACATGGCCTAATTGCAGCGGCTTTTCCGTATCCAGCGACATGGTCTAAATGCCGCGGCCAGCTCTGCCATTGCCGCGGCATGGGGTCGCGTGCTGCGGTGCCATCTAGTGTCGAGTTGCAACAAAGTGGACAACATACAAATATAATTTTTACTCAAATACCTATATGTAAATTTTTATGGCGATCGGTTGAACGGTGTAGAAGTTGATGCACTGCTGCGCCATCTAGTGGCGAGTTACAACAATGTGGATAACATAAAAACCTTCTCCCTGGAAAAATGCATATATGTGCCAAATTTCATGATTATAAGTTTTGAATGTATCTGTGTCATCGCTCTCGCGCATCTTTTAGGCCTCTCCATACATTGAGGTATCAAACATCCCAATTTACATATCGTATTTTACATATCGTATAAACATCTGAATTTATT
>WYDF02005729.1:0-13903 GCA_009867245.2 Adranes taylori
TTAGTAACAAATTTAATACTGTAAATTATATTCGAAAATCGCATTCCGAACATTTTTTTTATTTGACTAATCTATGTGATTATGTATCAGCTATAAGATTTTCACTCTGCTCTTATATAATATGTAACTCGTACTGACATTAAATTGTTGAGACATCCAGTCTTATATTTGTGTAATTTTCACTTGAGATATTTAAGGTGGTTTCCTATAAGTGGAATTCCTGTTAGTTCAATAAAGTGGATGACAATTGTTAAAGCCTTTTACGTGTTAGTTTATTTACATACTTATAAACTATTTCATATCGGTTTTTACAAAACAACCTAACACGTTGTAGACTCTAGAATACCACTATCTAGAATTTACAAACACATTTTATTCCTAATCTGACCCATTACTAATATAATTATGACAAGAATAATATATTAACTTTTAGTAACAAATTTAATACTGTAAATTATATTCGAAAATCGCATTCCGAACATTTTTTTTATTTGACCAATCTATGTGATTATGTATCAGCTATAAGATTTTCACTCTGCTCTTATGTAATATGTAACTCGTACTGACATTAAATTGTTGAGACATCCAGTCTTTTATTTGTGTAATTTACACTTGAGATATTTAAGGTGGTTTCCTATAAGTGGACTTCTTGTTAGTTCAATAAAATGGATGACAATTGTTAAATGGTTAAAACATTTTCCGTGTTAGTTTATTTACATACTTATAAACTATTTACAAATTAGTTTTTACAAACAAAGTAACACTTTGTAAACAATAAAATACCACAATCTGGAATTTACATACACGCTTTAATTCCTAATTTCACCCATTACTAATTCAATAATAACAAGAATAACATATTGACTTTTAGGAACAAATTTAATACCGTAAATTATCTTTGAAAATCGCATTCCGATCATGTTCTTATTTGACTAATGCATGTGGCTATGTATCAGCTACAAGATTACACCTTCTCTTATATAATATATAACTGGTACTGATATTAAATTGTTGAAACATCTAGTCTTAATTGTGTAATTAAGACTTGAGATATTTAATGTGGATCCCTAAAGTGGACTTCTGGTTTGTTCAATTAAGTGGATGTCAATTTTTGAATGGTTTTAAAACGTCTTACGTGTTAGTTCATTTACATACTTATAAAAACTATTTATAAAAGCCTCGTATTACAATTACTCATAAAACCATAATGAAAAGTGGATTGCTTGTCTACAAAATAAACACTTAAGATAATATAGAAATTCATACAGAATGTTTATTATAATAAGTATTTACATACGCAGTGACATTTTTATGCTTTTGCTGGAATTACTTCTGCGATTATCATGTCAGTTTATGGAATTGTCATGCTGTAGCAGGAGGCGCCGAGGAATCCTCGCGCAAGTGCTGTGGAGGTCATGATTGATATGACGACATACCTTGTATATTCTCTCGGCCCCTTCATAACAATGTTGCCAAATTTTGTTCTATTCATTTAGAAAATGAACATAAAGAATTTGTTGAACGAAATTTTAACAGAAAGTTCATCTTACGTCCCTTGTATTCAAATCAATGCAAAAAGCTTATGCGTAATTGAAAGTGGGGATCATGGGGACCTATTTACAATAAAAAATTTCAAGATAATTTTTCTTGCTTAAAAATTTAACAGAAGAGTGAATTCTTCAATATCTGTGCGGATGTGCGTACTTAGGTACGGATGTGTGTTCAAGAATTTCTCCTTCCCTACTGTAGCGATCTGGATGAAATTTGGACGTTTCCACGTTTAAAGTTTAACAAACTTTTTGATATATCTCAGAAACTATAAAAGATACGACATTCCAATATACTTTATTGTTTAGGCCCTTTCGATTCTATTTGAAAGATTTTTTTATCAGAATTTAACATACATAGGACTGGTCTTAAAATTTCGGGATAGAAGAAGACAAAAACATCTAGAAATAAAATAATACTTTATTGCATTTCAAAATAGTCCCCTTTACACTTTATACATTTTTTCATGCGAATAAACCAATGATCAAAGCATTTTTTCCACTCAGAAGATGGTGCACTTGAAATTTCTTTTGAAAAGTTTCTATTGCATCTGGAGACGAATATTGTTTGCCATGTAGTCGATTTTTTATGGGAAAGTAAAAAAATCGTAAGGCCTTAACATGCGCCTTAAATTAGGACTATATGGCGGATGAGACAACAATTTTATTTTTTGACTGCTCAAATAGTTTACTGCTTGTCGCGCTGTATGGGAACTGGCATTGTTATGGTGCAGAATGATGCGTCGCGTCCTATTTGTTTTTAGCAATTCAGTGATAACTTGTGGTAAACAAATGGATGTATACCATCCTGCATTAAAAATTCTACGATATTCAAGTGGAATAGTAGCGACATGACCAGTTTTTGATACAAAACAAGCTACCATTTTCTTAGAAACACTGCAACAGTGTCTGACTTTTGTGGGTAACACCCAAACAGTTGACTGCAGTTTCGTTTCTAGTTCATAAGCATAGGTCCAACTTTCGTCACCACTAGTAATGTCGTAGATCAAATTTGATCTCCCTGAGTCGAATCGTTTAAGCATTTCTTTACATCAGTTCACACGAGCCTCTTTCTGAGCTTCAGTTAAATTATGGGGGATCCAACGGGAACATATTTTTTTAATAACTAAGTAATGATGTAAAAATTTATAAATTTGTTTTATACCCAAGCCGAAGTGTGACTCAATTTCTCTATACGTTATACGACGATCTGACATTATTATATTTCCTACAGCATCAATTTTTTCAGTAGTTTTCGATGTCATTGGTCGACCTTCAGGAAATTCATCACTAATATAACTGCGGCCAAATTTAAACTCTCGGTACCATTGAAAGACAGTTGTCCTTGAAGGTGATAAAATCATGGTCCGAAAATATTCTCTATTTAAACCCATTTTTATTGATTTCTAAATAATTTTGAAAATTTGCAGTAACAAAACGGTTTGATGTATTTACTATCTGTCATTTTTGTTTGACAACTGACACATCAAATTTCATGGCGCTTTATGGATTAATAATCGATTAAGTACAGTGTTGCCACCTCCCTCTTTACCGGATGTTTGGTTTTGAAATTTTGCGATAAGTTTTCTCAAAAACTATTGTCGTAATTATTTTTACATTTCTTATATCTTATGTCGAAAGTTTCTTTAATATTTAAGCGATTAAATGATTAAACAAAGGAATAATTTGACCTTTAAAGAAAATTACGCTATGCTAAATATCTCGGTTCATACGAAAGTTGAAAAATGAAACTTAGAGAACATGAAGACTATTGGGCTTCAATTTTGCCAATATGAACAATTGAATATACGGAATCGATGTTGAGCAATAAAAAATTTTCACTTCACTCAGGACTGGAGGATTTATGGGTTGCCGAATTGTGCGTAGACAAATTCCAAAGTTCAAACCATAGAAATTTTACAAAATCGACAATGCGAACAGCGGATCTGCGTGCACCGTAGTCAAACACGGTAAGTGAGTCCGTAAACGGGCAGCTAATGTGTTCGCGCCATAGGCAAGTACGGGGACCGGAGAATACATGGGTAGGCGATTTATAGGTTACGCATGTTTTATTTAATTTACCTTAAACAACGTTTGTGCTAATTGAATTTAATAGAGTAGTTATAAGGTCTCATTCAAAACTAAAATGTTCAACGTTTGTTTTATGCAAAATATAATACAACAGATAATTTCCAGTATATGAAAGATGGGGTAGCAATCACGTCCACGAATTTTTTAATATTATTTTTGTATAATATTTTATTTTTAACGTTTTGAGTATATTAACCTCGCTTTACATAATAAAGTGATAAATTCAACGGGTTAGAAATTTAAAGCTAAATCAATCTAACTAATTTTCTTTAACAATTTGGGTAACTAAGTTTATCACACAAAAATTCTCCACAGCGGCTACAACTGAAGTAGACACAAAGTTTTACGATATTCTTCAATGTATAAAAGTATATTTTCTCGTACACTTAAAAATTGAAAAAAATAGTATGCTTGGCAACAATGATGAAAGCAAGTCCACTTTACATTCAAGCACATCTTTATTGTTGTTAGTTGATTATGCGATGCATGCTACTTCGCAGCATTCGCTGTTGAAGCAGGCGGCAAATATAGAAGCAGAAACCATGTGAGAGGAACGTCAGTGAATGTCAGTATGAAAGAACATTTAATAGAACGTAGTGTTATTATTGCAAGAGCACTTCAATTCACGATTGGTGTGTAACTAAATTATTATAGCAGCGTGTACATCGCTCGGAGAAATGTGTGTGTAGTGATGATTTCATTAGTCGTCGCAGCTCATAAGAGCCCATTGTAAATATTCAAATAAGACTTCGGGAAGTGTCTGACAATTGATATTGTGACCTTGTAACGAAATCTTAATCATGTGTGATAAATCAATTCAAATAAAATCATTTGATAATTATTTAATGTTCGCTTTTAAAATTTATTTCTAATGGTTTTTGTTTTTATAATCTTGTGGCAAATTAAATAAAATGTGACTGTGCAGATTTGAGGCCCTTGCGGTAAGGGCTCTAAAGATATATAGATAAAAAAAAGATGAGCAAAAATGAACCGAATGGGTTTGCCGATCAGGCCCCCGTGGCGTCAACTGACGCCAGCAATACTCAAACAGTGCAGGCTACTACACAGACAGCAGGGAAATGTTGTAGCGTGCAAAAATGTTCCCTTCATGTATGGCTATTATATTCTTTAGGTATCAGCTGTGTGTGGAGATTTCCATATCTCTGCATTAGATATGGACCAGGTAACTAGATTTTATTGTTTAATTAATTATTGATCATTTGATTTAATAAAACAAACTTATATCATCTTGCAGATATTGGTCAGAAAACACAAGTAAATTAAAAATGCTTTCTTTGTGTTCGTATATTTTATTTTATGCTCTGAGGTAGTTTCACCGGTAAAGACACGAGCAGCACACTAATTCTATTTTTAAAAGTTTTGAAGTTGAAATTTTTGGGCGTTCCCTTTTTGCGATATGGTGTCGTCATAGATTTACTATATATACGTATTCGGCGCGCAATATTGTAGACTCTAGCTAGACGAAGACAGACTTAGGGAAAATGTGTCCTGAATTTTAAATCGATCTTTTGCGCGCCGAAGCGTAGTTTTCATCATCTTCCTGTCGGGGTCTTTTGTTGTTGTTGTTTTCGCGCTTGCATGAATGGCGTTAAATTGAATTGCGTCGTTTAAATTGGTGCATATAATTTTATTACCGATGTGTAGGCTTTTATTTAATTTGGATCTATGCATTTTTAATTGTTTTGACATAGTTTCTCTGCCGTTAGTTATGTGTATTTCTATATTACCTATAAGCTATAATTATATTATAAACAACATTACGAAGAAATTGTTATAAATCTCAGTACTTTAGAACTAGAACATCGATTTTGCTGAAATATGCAATTACATAAAGCGTACGGAATCATGTGATAATTCAATCAGACATGACATATGTCTGCAAAATTTAAAATAACGCAGCAGAAAACACCTTCCGAACACTGTACGGACAACAAAACAGAATTATTGTAAACGCTCCCTGATTTGTCATAAACGGGCAAATTCACATAGAGTTAGCAATCGGTACATTTACATCACACGTTCAAAAACAGACACCTAAATTCTACAAAACAACACACACACACACACACAAACAGCACAATGAGAAACGTGATAAAAATTAGGCCCCGCTGTCGGTAGCGCTTGATCGGCGAGTGATTAAGCGAGCTACTTCCGGATATAAATAACTATACGATATCAACCAAACGGCGTGATTATATTTAGCGAGTTCTGAAAAAATAATTCTTTTGTATACAGCAGTCAATTTCTAAAGTATGACACTGAAAACGCTTTTTACACCCTTAAAAGTGCGAACAAGTATATTCTGATAAGAGGATTTTTGTTTTATATATAAACGGCTTCCAGGTGCCAACAAAGAATTGTGAAAAAATATTTTTTTTTGTATATATAAGTAAACTTTTAAAGTACGACACTGAAAACGATTTTTACCCTCTTAAAAATACGAAAATATTTTGATAATAGTATTCTATTTCATATATAAGCGACTACCAGATACCAGCAAATGATGTAAATATGATGTAATTTACAGAATTATGAAAAAATAATTTTTTGTCGATTTCTAAAGTACGACACTGAAGACGCTTTTTTACCCCCTTAAAAGCGCGAACAATTATATTCTGATAGGAGAATCTTATTCCATATATAAATAGCTACCACATACTAGCCAAGGATGTTTATATATTTACAGAATTCTGAAGAAATATTTTTTTTGTATACAACAGTCAATTTCTAAAGTACGACACTGAAAACGCTTTTTACACCCTTAAAAGTGCAAATAGGTATATTCTCATAATAGGATCTTATTCCGTATATAAATTATTACAAGCTTCCAACAATGGATGCTAATCTTTTACATCAATATTAGATCAATTATTTTAACAATAAATTTTTATTGGTCTATTTTTATTGGATTTTTATTTAAATAATTTGGACTTAATAAAATTTATGTTAAATAAAAAAAATTAATTAAATTTTATTTTGTAATTTAATATAAAAATTATTATTTATAAATAGTTTGATTGTATTATAATATTTCTATTTAAAAATATTTATTAAATATTGTTTCGTATTAAAAAAAATGTCTAGATTAAAATGTATAACTTAATAATTTTTTTACTAGTTTATTATTTTTTTTATAGATAAAGATTAAGTTTATTGTAAAATGATTTTTGATATTATATATTTTTAAATTAATTTTTTAGAATAATTAATTATTATTTTGTTTTTATTAATTAATTATAAAATTAGAATATATTTAAAAAACAATTTTAAAAAATTATTTATTTGTTTGATATTTTAGTAAATTTTTACAAAAATTGTTTTTTTTGATTTTTAAAAATCGGGTTTATTATTTAAAAATTTTTTTATATAATTTTTTTTTGTAAAATGATTTTGGTTTATATTTTTATACTTTAAAATTTTTTAGAATAATTTATTATTATTTTGTTTTTATTAATTAAAATTAGATTATATTTAAAAAATAATTAAAAAAATTAATTTTTTTCATGTTTTTGTATATTTTCACAAAAAAATTTTTTTATTTTTAAAATCGGGTTTTGTGGATTCTACAGAATTCTGAAAAAATATTTTTTTGTGTCCAACAGTCAATGTTTAAAGTACGTCACTGAAAACGCTTTTTACCGCCTTAAAAGTGCGAACGAGTATATTCCGGTAATATGTTATTCCATTTATAAATGGCTACAAGATACCAGCAACGGAAAATTTTTCATGTACAACAGTCAATTTCTAAAGTACGACACTGGAAACGCGTTTTACCCACTTAAAAGTGCAAATGGGTATATTAGATAATAGGGTCTTATTGCATGTATAAATTGCTACCAGATACAACCAAAAAATGTTAATATATTTACAGAATTTTGAAAAAAATATTATTTTGTATACAACAGTCGATTTCTAAAGTACGAAACTGAAAACGATTTTTATCCCCTCACAGATGCGAACTAGTATATTCTAATAATATGGTCTTATTCCACATATAAGTGGCTACAGGACACCAGTAAAGGATGTTAATATATTTACAGAATTATGAATAAATAATTTTTTTTGTATAAAACAGTGAATTTCTAAAGTGCACCATTGAAACCATTTTTCTGAAACCTTTAAATGTGTATATGAGCACATTTTGATAACAGGAGCTTATTCCAGATCTAAATACCTACTGCTAGTTTAACACAAATTAAACAGCATAGCATATAATTACGTCGCTAAATTGCTATAGTAAACATAGAATATTGTCGCTTATTCAAAAATAAAGTAATGAAGCTATAAAATCCATAAAAACTTACCCCCAATAAATGTTCTGATTTGGCAACCTCTAAAATATTTTGTGTTTACTGCCTTACGCAAATGTTCACACATGCCGTAAATGAAAGCAGAACCAGTAGTAGCAGACCGTTCCTAATAGTTTTTGCGTTTGACAGCTGTCATTTGAAAATCCAAGATGGCGGACAAGGCATTTCCGGTTATCAAAATTGGGGGGGGGGGCGAAATTACTAGATTTATCACTAGATTTTTAGCGCGAAATTAGAATTTTTTCTAGCGAAGCGCCGACCAGACCAGACAGACTATCAGTCTAGCATCAGCATGCCGGGGCGAGGCACACAACGCGCGATATATATTTTTAGGTTATATCAAAAAGTTCCGAGAAATACGACTTTCTTTTCAATTTCTGAGCAAGAAAATTTATTTTGAAAAACCTCTTTTTGTGGTAAATTGTTCATTGGGATCTCCTCTTTGTATTCTGTATAAATGGTTTGCAGTGATGTGCATAAAAGGGACGTACTAAGGTGAAATAGAAAAAAATGTCAAAACATGAATCCTATATCTTTCCTATACCTATACGTATTACATACGTATATGGTATATGAAAAATGAAAGATGATGCACATATCCGGTTTGGCATCGAGAGCATACTTGTAGATCTTCGTCAAAACTAATCATCGTTCGGGCTAGATCGTTGCTGATAAAGAAAAAATGATTGACATAAATACATCGAGCATACTCAGCGCATAAAATTCAAATCCGCCATATTCATTTTGCTGTTACTAATCACATTTCAATATTTCTAATAGACTTTTTGATTCAATTTTTTTGGCTGTCCCTGTACATTATTTTTATATCAACCCTCATAGAATATCTATAGTTATAAATCTAGTAACATTTCATTTTAAATCTAGTAACATTTTTCAATCTAGTGCTTTTTTTCAAATCTAGTTGCAACCATTGTGTGCCCGCTTGAGGCCCGCCCCCGCCGCGTCTCGTTTAAGAAATTTAAATTTTGCTCTAAAAAATCTAGTGATAAATGTTGTAATTTTTTTAATTATTTTTTCACCCTAAATTTGACAACCGGACACGTCCTGTCGTCCACCATGTTTCTTTATACTTTTTGGTCAGTTTATTGGCGAATTAATTCACTTATCTAATACAGGAACACATTGACCTTGCAATATAATTCTAAATACTAGTTGTTTTGCATTGGGGCAAGAAATTAGAGGGCGGAAGTGATTGAATATGATCAAATATCGCCAACTTCACATAGAAAAGACCTATTGACTTGATACGGTCACATAGTGAAATGTTAATGTAATAATTTGTATTTCTATAATTTGTATTTCAATAATTAAAATTTGTACTTAATACTCAAAATAATATTATCCAATAATCATATTAAAATGTACCCATTAAGGTAAATCCAAAAGGAAGGAGAGATGAAAAAATTGATTGATAGAGTAATCAGATTGAGGAAATGTAGACAGAGTGACCACTGTAAGGTTTATGATTTTTTATGCTACCTTTTTAATCAATAGCATTATAAAACCATCTCTAAATGTCTACCCCCCACAATCGTACTAGTGCTATTATTCAAACCTGACGTGAATGTTTGTATCGCAAGACTTTTATTTGTTACTGTTAAAACTTTTTGTGCGTTAGTGTCACAATTTGCTCGAGCTAATGCTAGTTTAACTACAAGTGACCCAATATATGCCCCAAAATCCTCAACATTCTTATGAGCCTGACTAGCTTTGTGGGGTTGCACTACTAGAGAAAATAAGTATTAGAAAAATATTCTGGGTTGAACCTTAATTTAACATTTTGGGTAACTTTTGTTTTTGCAATAAATTTTGTCAATAACTTTTTTCCCTCTGCATGTAACATAAAATCATATAATTCCATTGCATCTATCAATTGGTTAATAGAATCCTTCTTATAACCCGATAATATTAATTATCCTTATTTAAAAAAAGCTAACCAATGGGCCTTGTACGGCGCTGTTAACTGCTGATGAACCGGACCACTTCAAACCCTCTCTCTGGATCTCACAATTTACTCTCTTACCATATTCTTCATGTGATTTTTAAATCTCAGTTTTCAGCTGTTTTCCTGGCGTATTTGTAGTCATACCACCGCTGATAGCCGGTTGAGTTATCACAATCTCCTCCTTGCTCTCGATAGCACCCAATGGCAATTTAGCACAACTATTTTTAAAATCTTTAAATTTTTATTTTGAAATAAACCCCGTTTTAGTAGCGCTTTGGAAGGATCGCCATGTGATGATGTTGCATTTGGTTGGTACATGAAATTAAATTAATTAAACTAATCCGTTTCTAATTACAAATATTTGCAATATAACACTTCATGTTTGTATATGTTTGTACAAATAATGGAATCAAGTAAAATAAATGAACAATTTAATAACGATCAATAGTCTATATTATGTTGTTTATATATTAATATGAATGCATCATTATGACTTTGAGTATAATTTTAATTTATACATTCTTCTCATATTTACTCGGTTTGTCTCATGTTTAACACGTTAGGTATTGTTTACAACCCGTGCACAAATATTAAACATCTTTGGTATTCTGTTTTATCATCTTGATGAATGTTTTCTATTACTCTGTTTTTCATAAGTTTGTTTATACATTTTAATCGATCGCGTGTATCTTTTAATAATACTTTGATTATAATTTGAATATACAATTAATCCTCGAATACTACCACAATTGTTTATATTATCTATTTATTCATTTGGAGTAACCGTACAAACTACTACACTTGTATATTTTTAACTAGTGTGCTTTGTAAATCGCCTACCCATAAATTCACCAGCGGGAAAATCCCCTGGTCCCCATATTTGTCACCGGCGCGGACAGCTTATTTGCTATGGCTGCTCTTGACTCACTGTTGGAAAATTTCTAATTTGCTGTCCACTTTTGCGTCGCCTGCAGTTGTTCTCTTAGTGATATGGCATCTATTCTCGGAATAAAAATAATTATAACCTTGTTTAATTTTGGTACTTACTATTGATAAGTCTTATACATGTATCCCAATTATTAGAAATATGTATTGGTACTATTATTATACTACAAAATATTATATTACCAAAAGATTCCCTTTCCAATCATAGTTATGTTATTTTTTTTTATTTGCAGGAAACTTTTTAGTTCCGTATGCTGTGATTTTATTATTATGTGGCATACCATTATACAAACTAGAGACAACTATAGCGAAATTTCGAAGGACTGGTTTTATAAGTTTATTCGAAGTCTGCCCACTCTTCAAAGGTAAGATATAATAATACTTATCACTAGAAACATGATATCATGCAAGATAAATTATTTATTCGCAATGTGAATTAGGCTTTTTGCATACATTGCTTATTAATGATAGATTGTATAAAGAACATATTTTATATCGTCTAATATTTATTATTTTCGTAAAAGATATTTTCTATATTACCATGTTTAAGATGAAAACTATTTAATTATAGTTTTGTACAGCATGTCTTCAGGAATCTATTACTTTTGATTCGTTAGGATAAGCAAAACACCTCGTAAAGTATCTTTCTTTTCTGTAAATAAATGGAAGTAGCACAAATATACAGAACCACGAGCGTAGGTAAGGGGTGGGTTTCGGAGGTTTGAATGCATCCCCCCCTTTCCGCTATCACTTTTAGGTTTTCTGTCAACAAAAATACAAGACGCGAATCAATGGAAAAAATCTTTCATTTTTGTCTGGAAGTATTTCCGTACATCTGCCTGCTAAGTTCTGAGGATGAGGAAAGTTCAATAGCTAGTTTTGGTGTTGCAGTATATGCGAAAGTTTAAACATATTTGGATGCCTGAGAAAAATTTTAAATTTCCTGTTTCCGATAAACGAAACTTTGCGTTTCAAAGCAGGTTATCAAAAAGCATTCTTGGTTGGCTTATTCCGATCCTTGGAAGGAGTGAGCATTATTTTTGTAGGCAAAAACGGGTAGTGAAAAACAAACACGGCACTCTCTGGTTACAAAACCATTTTCTAACTAATTCCAGCAATTTCATAAATTTGTTGAAAGAAAAACGGCAAAATTGCGCATATGTTGTAGAGAGCTTGAACCGCGTAAACAAGAAAATACGCGAAGACAAAACTAAACAGCAGGCCCTGATTGGCTTTACGTTAATTGGAATAGAGTGTACCAGGTTCTGCTCAGCAATATGCAGACACCTTATTGACCTATTCGCGTGTACGCTATCAAACTGGTCTTTCTTTGCTACTATCAAATATGGAATCTCAAATGTTTCGACCCAAGGCAGAATCCCTCGCTGCTCCGCTAAATGAGGACACAGAACAAATGGATGGTCCCGCTTGACGCGATATCCTTTGTTTTCCCCGTCCATTTTCTGCTCTAGCTCTTACATTATTGTTTTGAATATTACATTGTTGGTTTGTCCTTGGTTGAAATGCAGGTTTATATTTATTTCCCTGTATTAGGTTGACGCAGTCTGTAAGCTATCATAAAAACTGTCTTGTTATGCGGACGGCAGAGGATTTTATGAAAGTCAACAGGAGCAGGCTTATACAGGATTATTGGAATCCAAAGGTAATGGTGGTTAACTATTAACTCTTCTTTTGTCCAGATTATTCTGAAGAGCCATCTATTGCTCTTGAAGTCATTGGAGAACAATCGAAATGCAGATGTATATGGAGAACAATCGAAATGCAGATGTATATGGAGAACAATCGAAATGCAGAATGTCCTATCCTCTAGGCAGATTTGCCACAGTCTTTCAGGCCGAAATATATGCAATTCTTTATTGCGCTCAAGAAAACATGAAAAAGAAATATAACAAACAACGGATTTTTATAGTAACTGACAGTCAGGGAACAATTCAGGCGCTTAATAATGCCAGAAACTTGTTTGGACTGACGAACGAATGGATAAATGCACTGTGCAGGCTATGACCAACTGAGTTACACTGATATGGACACCATGCCATAGGGGCATTGTAGGCAAGGAGATAGCTGATGCATTAGGCATCCAGCATACTATTGATTGGTCCGGAGTCGGCTATGGGCATTCTAGTTAGCTCCATTAGAGAAGCTGTAAGTAACGGGACAAATCAAAAACACATATACATCTACAAGGAAAGTGATGCATATTAATCGAAGCATCAATCCTAGGTCTTCCGTGCCTCGTGTTTACCTTCCGCGAAATGAAGGTGGCCGAGGTCTTCTGAGTATTGAGTCAATGCATGGCCATATGGTAATAGGAATGACTAACAGGGTTATCAACCACCTAGGTGATCCTCTTATGAAATTTGTGCACGATGCACGAATTAGCGGATGTGGGGCCATTTCTATATAAGGCTGTAAGAAAAGCGTCCGAATCCTTTGGACTATCGTTCTCAACAGATATGCTGGTTAATAGTGGTGATGCAATGAACGTGATGGAGTTAGACAAAAAGTGGCTGCCAAAAAGGTAGTTCGAAAATCAAAATTATAAATCTATGCATGGCCAATTTTATAATATCATCGCCGAATTGGAACTATCACTCCATTTAACATTCAGCTTCTTAAGATCTGCTGGGCTGCGATCTGAAACTGATGGATTTATTTTTGTATGCCTAGATGGTGTCATAAACACGCTAGTCTACCGTAAGAATATAATGGCCGTAGAGGTGCCAGATACGAACTGCCGAGCATGCAAGTATCAACTAGAGACGCTACTTCATATTCTTTCCGCATGCCCGGTGTATACTAGAACAAAATACATGCAGCGCCATACTGCCGCCTTAAAAGTGCTATATTTTCATCTGCGACATTCTTACGGTACAGACAAAGACCCGGTTGCACCCTACGTCGTTAAGGATATTGAGACCGTAATTGAAAATGACGCCGTTAAAATCTTCTGGAACTACGGTTTTCCTACAACCCATCAAATAGCTGCAAACAAACCTGAT
>WYDF02005740.1:0-13903 GCA_009867245.2 Adranes taylori
TGTGATTTTAGAATAAAATGTTTCAAATTAAATTGAAGGGTTCTTATATGGCCTATAGAATAAAGTTAATTCGAATGTCCTATATTCTATATTCCTGAGATATTTCAAAATGTTTGGTAAATATCAAACGTCACCCCTTTCTATACAATCTGGCAATATCGGACTTCCATATTCGACGCATAAGACAATGTACTATGTGTGTACAAAATTTCAGCCTCCTAGTTTGAATACGAAATTTCTGAACAAAAAATGGCTCCTCACCTGACCGCCATATTGGATTTATAACGAAAATGAGAAAAACACTTTTATGCAGGCTGATAGTCTACAGCTGTCTACCAAATTTTATCCAGATCGGTCCCATAGGGAAGGAGAAATTCTTGAACATACATACGTACATACGTTCTTTCAATTTTTTGAGCAAGAAAAAATTTTTTTACAAAAAACTTTTTATATGAAAAATTGTTCCTTATATGAAAAATGGCCCCCTCTTTGAACTGCGTATTAAGGGATTACAGTAATTTCAGTACAAGAGACGTACTAAGGTAAAATAGAAAGACTTCTCAAAACATGAATCCTATATCTTCCATATATCTACGTATTACATACGTATATGGTATATGAAAGATTAAAAATGGGAAATTTTATTGGGAAGTTATTGCCCATTGCGAGGGATAAGATGTGGTGAAGCTTGATGTAATGAAAGAGGTAACAAGCGTAAGCGGAACTTGTGTTTTCCCCATGTCGCTCATAAATTTTACGTTCCTGTCAAAAAACGTCATCAGAATTCTAAAAGCGTTAAGTGTGTTAAAAGCGAGAGACGAGGTCGGTACTTGTAGTAAGTAA
Organism: Adranes taylori; assembly: GCA_009867245.2. Classification (NCBI taxonomy): domain Eukaryota; kingdom Metazoa; phylum Arthropoda; class Insecta; order Coleoptera; family Staphylinidae; genus Adranes; species Adranes taylori. The sequence goes on from WYDF02005740.1 coordinate 844, forward strand.
GTAACCTTTATTGGCATTAATAACAATATATATATATATATATATATATATATAACAACCCAAAATATCAAACCCAAGAAAGCCACACATCTTATAAACACCTAAAAAATAGAAGCTCATAATTAACAACTAATACGCAATACATAAGACCACTGTAAGATAGGAAACACTAATCTACAAAATAATTTTAATAAGTATTCCGACATATCTCCTCTCCAAACCTTCTCTCCCCGTCCCCCTACCCTTCTCACCATATGTTCTCCCTTTTTCTTGCCATCTCTTTCAAAATTCTTTTCATTAATTCCATTCCACTCCTCTCTTGACCCAAGCTATTTTCTCTAATTCTACCCCAGCATCCTTTCCTCTTCCTTCCAGTCGAACCCTCCACAAACTCTCATTCAATGCAACCACACTTTTTCCTCCCTACTACATATTCTATATATCCTATCTTGATCATTCATCCAAGATAGAATGTGTGGAAGTGCAGGTGCGGAAATGCAGAGAGGGATAACTATCTTTCATCTAAAATAGATACCCTTCTCTGCACCTCCTCACCTGAATCTCGCTATCATCCTCTTTTCACCCATGCTTAAACCAGATTTTCATTAATCTGCCATCCCTTCTACCACCCTTATCTATTCGTACTTACTATTAAACACACTACCCCTTATTCTTTCCAACCTCTCCTGCCTCTCCACATCTATCATTCTCTCTACTACCTCATACACCATTCCTTCACCCTCTATGATCCTTTCACTCCATCTAGCCATCGACCAACTAATTCTTTGGAACATTTTCTTCCTACATTCTATCCATATATTCCTATCACCAACCTTCTTTCCTTCCCATTACATATATTTCCTTAACTAACCTACACTTCCTATCCATCCACACTTTTCTTGGAAACTTAACCATCTTGTTCATTCCTGTCACCCAACATTCGTTCCCGTTTCTTGCAGCAATATCTCATATGGTGTGGACCTACCTAAACCAAGTATCCTCTTAACACACCCAGCTTGCACTCTTTCCTTCATCACTCTCTCACACCCCGCCCACAGTTCTGCACCATACATGATTATACTCCTTACTCAAACCTCCATTATTAACAACGTTGTCTTCACCGATTGACCAAACCTCCTTTCCCACACCATTCTCATTCTTTCCATTACTCCTTTTGCTTTCTTAACTGTCATACTAACATGTTCATTACATGTGCCACTTTGCGCCAGCATATACAAGTATTTGTATCTCTTCACTCTCTCTATTTTCTGTCCTTATATTAAGACAGGTATGGCTCCAGGGCTGGAATATATGCCAGAGATTCTTGTTACTCTAAGAGTTAAAAGATTGCAACATATTTTGATAAGCAGTATCATTATAAAGTGTTTTCTTTTATGTTCTAAAGCTCACCCATAAACTGGAAGACAACGATTTCAAAAAGTGTCAAATATTCGGACATCTTTCCCTAAGCAATGCTACACTACAAAAGTTACAAAAGCATTACTACATCTTCATTCGCTTATCGAATTTTTTTAATTTTGTGGCTTCTAAGAATTTGAATTTCACGTATATATGAAATCATTGATTTTATATAGTTATTTTCGCTAGAATAATTTTCCTATGAGTTAAGGTACCGCTACGCACTGGACATGAATTAGAAACACATCACACAGATAAATAGCCAGAAAATAGTGGTTTTTATTCATACTGACATATTGTTTTTCATTTCAAGCACACATATACATTTTACTTATACAAATGTACATATTTTCTCGAATTTGATTTACTTAGTTGCATCCATATATTAAAAGCTTCTACACTTCTCTAGAAGCTGTATCAAGCTATATATATATATATATATATAAAGCTGGCGATACCAATTATTATTATGAAGTTTAATAACAATCGACTCATTTTATGTAATTTAGTTCGCGTAATTTATATTTTAAATATCTCTAAGCGGCTTGACCTTAGTACTTAGTAGTTAAATTAATTATTTTTAAATGAATTAAATTTTTTAAATTAATTTAGAAGATAACTAAACCTTGCCTTATATCTCCATTGTTAATTATATTGAAATTAAAATGTAGTTAATTTATTAAATTAAATTATTTAAAATTTATTGTAATACCGAAATATAGTTTTTAAAAACCGTTACTCGGACACGGAATTATAATTGGTGAAAAACATGAAGTCATATTTTAAATTTAATGCACAACAAAGCTTTCTTCTTTCCAAAATTGTTCCGAATATGAAACAATAGATGTAAAATGTCTCGAGACAGTAACAATAACTTATTGCGCTATTTTATTCATACAAAATTGTTGTATATAATAATATAACAAAATAACGATTCACCAAGCAGTCTGAATATTTATCACGCTTTGGTGCGTCGCATGGGAAATAAAAATGGCTAATGTTACCATATTTCTTCTTTTATTTTCAACATTTTTTTTATATTAGGGTTATCAAATTCATATCTAAACTCATATATGTTTCTACTTGAAATTTCTTTGTTATATTTAACTTAAATACATGAAATATGATCCAGTAGCTGTTTCTATATGAACACGTTTTATTGAATTTTAATAAAAATTCGGTTCTGTTTGTAAGCAATCAAATTGATAGAAACTAAATTTGTAACTTCATTAAGAATAAATATAGACGCAGAAAAAATCCTGAAAAACTTTTCTATTAAATATTTTTGTATCCTTTTAATGGGCTTTCATTATGTCGTTGTTTAACGCACGAAATGAAGAAATTATCAAGTATTTATTCATTTGATAACATTTGATCTGATTAATTTTTGTTCAAATTTTGATTGCGTGATTCTGTTTAAAATGATACCAAACATAAAGGGTCCAACTTTAATGGTTCTAAAGATATCGCCTCTATTATCTTAAAAACTCTGCTGGCTACTATAGTAACTGAAAGTCAACATATTGAGTCATATAAGTAGTTGCTTACCACAGATTCTACCCAGTTGCCAACCCGCCAGGACCTGTTCCAAAATCGCTCTAAATTGGTAACCGTTCCGTGAAGCGGTATTTTTCTAACAGTTATTGCGTTTGACAATATCCAATATGATGGACGACATGACATTTTGGGCTGTCATTAAATGGCGTGAAATTTGAATTTGAAAATTGAAATTCGAGGGGCGGCGCGACATAAAATCAAATGTAACTAGATTAAAACAGTCACTAGATTGGTAACTCACTATAGAGATTCTACGATGGGATGTACGCAGAACTAATGTACAGGGGGCATTCCAAAAAATTTTGAATTTAAAATTTATTGAAAATATGATTCTATAAAATTGTGATTCTATAAAATTTGATAGCTGTCATTTGAAAATGCGATATGGCCGACAACAGCATTTCCTGTTTGAATTTAATGGCGCGAAATTAGAAATTTAAAAAAGTAAATATTTGAAGATATGTAACTAAATTTTTAACCAGATTTGTAACTACATTCTACGTGGGTCGTTATAAAAATAATATACAAGGGCGTTTAAAAAAATTGAAATTTGAATTTTTTTGAGGCTATGTAACTGGATTGATATAAAATAGTATACAGGAGTGACAAAAAAAATATTTAAAACTAGATATTACCAGGAACGATATAAAAAATAAAATATATTTTCTGTTAAGACAGTTGGTTTCTTATAGTAATTTTATTATAAAAAGATATTACATTTATAACATATTTTTAATACAATTTCGTATATCTATACATTAGTACGTAAAGAGCAAGCTTTATACCCCTTTTTAAGTATATTGCGCGCATATGTATTATAAATGCTTAAATTAAATTAAACATTCATTGTTTACGTTCATACTGCCATTGTCAAAAATATAATAGTCTGTCGTTTGTTTACGTTCATACATGCCATGTCCACGATGTCACTCGATATTCGTGTAGTCAGTCAGCAGTCAGTATAATTTGACGCGTGCAGCAATAAGGAGAGTGTTCACACGGAAGAGAGTGAGATTTAAAAGCGTTTTTAGAATGCCTTGGCATAGAACATTGATGGGTTTGAATGAGAGACAAAGAAGAAAGAACATATATTCACGTAAAAGTCAAAATTATAATAGACCAAATGCAAATTCAAATAGTGTAAATAGTATACAAAATGATGAAATTATTTTGAGGGATACATTTAAATGCGCACTGAATATTATTGCAAGAAATTTTAATACTTTTCATTGTGGATTAATGCATTTACAATGCCGGTTTTGTCAATGCAAAACATTTCAAATCGGTCCTTTCACGGATCCTTTCACAGTCCTGGTATACTCTTTGACACAAGAAGATGAGTAACATTCAAACTTAAAAAATTTAATGAATTACGTTCGAAGTTCTACCACTAGTACATTTTAATATTCTCACCGTCTGCTATAGTTATTGTATTATCTTTAAATGCAAACTTTATATTATTCTATTTGAGATGCTCTTTCAAACAATTTAAAACATTAATCCCATTAGGTACATTTGGGTACATTAGGATGATTTCGATGAATGAATCAGCAATTCATGGAGTAGTCGAGTTTCTGATGATTTCACAAGAACTTCTTGGGTAATATCTACAAGCCAGTAACTTAGAAATGACTACATCTTCAAATGCTTCGTTTGTTATACCAAATAAGCGTACACTGTTTTCATTAGAAATCGTTAATGTAGTAGTTCCAAACGCAAATTGATTGTTTAAAGTATTTATTGCAATCCCTTATTTTATGATTTGCAATAGCCAGTTGATTATTCAAAACATCATTTTCATTGTCGCTATCTATTAGTTTCATTTCATTTCGGGTTTCATTAGTTTCATCGTTTTGCAACATCGAATATCGTCCAGTCTTACGAAGCGAAGGTAATACATCTTCGAATATCCATTTTATGAATTACACTGCTTCTTTCTTTTTAGATCTAGTAATTAATGCGTAGAGACCTGGTTCTGAAAAGAAAGGCATATCATCTTGCCAATTTGATAGTATGTAAAGCGCATCTATAGCACAGATATCTTTTAACTCATTCCATGAACATTTCCACTCGTCGAGCACATGGTCTATTATTTTTTATGGTGGATTTTTATAACCTAAATACGTGGTGACATCGTGAGCTTTAAACCAAAATTCTTCATCGCCATTTACGTTAGGCTTGGTAAAAATGTAACATTTGGAACAGATCCGGGCGCGTTGGCGGGTGGGTAGAATGCGTGGTGAGCAACTACTCACATAATTCCTGCACAATAGCATATGGAAGAAGGTTATACGAAATCTTTTTCTTAAATAGACAATATTATTTATACGAGATAAGCTTGTTACTTCTAGGACATTTTGTATTTTCAGATGTCTCAGATGATGAAAATTCAAAATTCCTGACACATGATTCAAAGTTTACACACGTATAAAACCTTATATGGTACATGCAAATGCTTTAATTGTATTGGGATATCGTAAGTAGACCACGAGGTTGCCAGTATATACCTAAACATTTTTTTTGCAATATTTAAGGAACCACTGAGTATAACACAGAAATAAACTTTGTTAAATAATGTTTTAAGCATTTCTTGTTGTTATTTTTTAGAAATCGAATCAAACTTTTTTTATTTCATTTGGGCATCGAAAGATTTTTTATTGCTTAATGGCCGAGCGATGCTTGGTATTCTTTTAAACTTTATTTTTATTATAAAACAAACAGTATAGAAATTGGTTCTTATGGAAATTGGATTTTATAATTGTTCTTACAATTGAGGAAAGCGTTTATTGTACAGCATAGTTTTGGACAGAAAAATGTCTCAAGTTGGGGACAGTCAGTAGACAAACGTATACTTTTAAAACGTTATTTTAGCAATTATCGATAATCTTTGTCGCGCACTGGTTTCATCTTATGTCAACGGAAAGGCTTTTTAGTTTGCCGAAGAACAGTTACCGATAAAGATGCATGCTTGACGAAAGTCATGGAGTCTCTGAAGAGAAGCCTTCAACAAACTCAATTAAAACATTCTAACATCGGTGTTTTAAATCTTTTGCTTGTTTTCCACATACAAACTGGTTTCCACATACAAACCATTTTCCACATACAAACTGGATTATGACTAACCCTTGCTAACAAACGAGAAATCTATTGGGAATGAGGTTTGTGCCTAATATACGAAGAGTAAGATTTCTTGAAAAACATGCGAGGTTCGGACGAAAATCACATTCACCTTAACGATTATATCAGGCGTAAAACAACTCGATTCCTTAAATTTATACAGTCTAATGGGATTATGCGCATGGATTCATTTTCTTCTTCATGGGATCATTGGCTCTTATTTTCTAGTAAGAAGGTGAGCTTTCCAAGCACTGTTAATCAAGCACTGGTGAGCTTTCCAAGCATTGCTACACATTTTCTTAGACATTTTAGAAACTTTTACTGCGCATGAAATTTTTAAATGTGCTGACAATGGTTTGAGCACGATGGCGCACTAACCTATTTAGCTATATGTTAAAGCTTTTAATATATTTTGAGGAATTATTTCAACGCGCAACAACGGAGGACCATTCTCGTCTACCTGATCTGTTGCTAACTGATACATTCATTTCGTGCATGCTAAAGGAGCGAGAATTTCGATCAGAAGATCAATCAGTAAATATTGGAGAACTGGAGGTTAAATAGAATAAATGTGCAAGCAATGAGGGAGAATGTAGGCAGACAGGAAGTGTTGACTGGCTTAGAGAAAGAAAAATGGTGTATGACAGGATAAGATTGTCAAAGTATGCACGGTATGAAAAATGAAGGAAGATTATCTAAATGTTTCGAGAGAAGTAAAAAATAGAATGAGAGATGTGTAACTGCAAGAAAGGAATGAAAGAATTAATTATAACCGAAGTAGCAATGGTTGAAGGGTGATAGGGGAATGCTAAAATATTTGGCATCTGGGATAAGCATGAGTGAGAAAAGAATGATAGCGAAGTTTAGATGTGGATGAATGAGTGTGATAGGAAATGCAGTGAATATGGTAGAGAATAGTCTTGTCAAGAGTTAATGTGGGAAATTGATGAAAGAAGATAAGGAAAAAATTGGAAGGTATATCTTGGGCAAAAGGCAAAGGAAACTTTGATCATTAAAAAAATATCGAAAGAGATAAGTAAAAGAAAGAAGAGGAAAGAAAAGTAAAAATGGATGGAGGTGGAAAGGGGAAGGGATAAGGCGGTTCATATGAAATATAAATGAAGAGGTTTTTTTTGTACCCGGTTTTTCTTTTTCCATCTCACGTTATTTTAAATAGCTACAAATAGGATATGAAATATTTTAGTTATTAAAATCAATATGTCAAACACTTTATTTCTTTTTTATTTCCTATAGATTATTTTGAATGTATATTATTTGTCATTGAGCAAATTGTGTTTATAACTTTTATAAAATTATTGTTTATCTAGAAAATTGTACATTATATGACAATAAAAATTATTGTTTTCTATAATTGTATTGTTTTGGAAATCTTAACCGAAAGTTAAGAATTTTTTTTTAGCTTTTGCAGCTTTCCATAAATATACATTTCATGAACCTGCACTTTTTTCTCTTTTCTCCATTTTTTATCTTTACCCTCTTTCCTTAATCTTTTTCTTTGATTTCTTTCCCATTTTCTACCTTCCATCCTTAAGACTTACAGCCTCTAATAAACCCTATTATTTCCACATATCCTCACCCCCATCTTCTGTTCATAACCTATTTTCACTTCCCCGCATCCCCTCTGTTTCCCTTTGTCACCATGATTCCATTCTAATTCATTGCAAAATTGCATCCCTCCACAATTTCTACTACAGAAACTTCCCACCAGCATTAATCACTGGCACATCTTCCTCTTATTAATCTCAAACATAATTTTCTCCATTATCTCTGTGTCCCTTACCCCATGTCCGATATACACCTTCCAATTACCCGCTAACATCCTTTGTTCATCCATCCACAACATTTCAATGCTCCCACGTTTCTTCTTTCGTCCCACATATTCTACAACATTTTTGCCTATCATTCATCCAATACTTATTTCTCCTTTCCTCGCTACTAAACCTAAACTTTCCAATCATCCTTTATTCTTTCATACTTCTTCCCTGAAATATTCTCGTCTGGACAGTAGCTTCTACAGTTTATTACTTATGTAAATAACTCGATTACCTATTAATGAAATTTTATTATTATTTGAACATTCTGTAGAAAGTTATTCGTCTAATGTATGTATGCAATTTTGTGCATGAAAGATTTACATTTTAAAATAGCAATGTAACTAATTATTTTAATATTTTTTAAACAGGCATATAGACGTATACATATACGTTTACAATGGAGCTAACCTACATTATAATTATTTAAACTCATTACACGTCACGTTGCCTTGCTTTCGCGTGATTTATATTCACGCTAGTTGGAAGTTTCATGTACATGGACTTGACTGACATATGATGTTATGTATTTATTATGATTATTATGCAAGATTTGCAAATAAACTTTTGTACGTGCATTAATAGTAGAGAGTTTATAATAGGTTTTACTACAGATATACCATGAACATTTACTATTTGTACCCAAATATAATATTATAGTTAAACTTTCACGCGAATCATGTAAGTAATAATTTTAAATCAAGCAATATCAAATTTAGTATTTCTGAAAATTATTTTAATAAAATAAGCCCTCGCATGATTTTCAGGGTAGTCCTAATATAAGTCTTACCCATAAGGCCTGTTAAGATCGTCAGCCAGACGATCTTAACCGTTCACACGTAATTCTAAGAGGTGTTAATAAGGAATAACTTATTATAAAAAAATATCTCAAGAAATATTTTTCTTGGAGAAATGTTTAAAAGAAGGCTGTATGTATGTACAACATTTCTCCTAAACTACTGGACCGATTGGAATGAAATTTGGTACGCAGGTATTTTCCATTTTTTTTTTCTAACGCGCTACCACGTATTTTGAATTTTTTTTCTAAATCCAATATGGCAGAAATCCATCATTTTTAATTTAGGCAAACATTTGTATAAAAAGCTGAAGAATATGGAATTTATTGTAACAACGAGCAAGAAAAAATATATTTCTTATGAACTGAATCGAACTTATGGAAAAAAGATGGCAAGACAAGAACTATTCATTTTCGAAAATGGACCCTTCATGAAATTTCAGCACAAACGTATAAAGATATTCGGAATGTAAAATCTTCAACAAACAGATGTTTCTCCTAAGAAATATATTTTCATGTTTGTTCATATCGAAACATTAACTGAACTTTTAAACGATGATGATATTCCGATGAAATCTAGTCACGTTTGTGTTTCGATTTACATGTAATTAAATGAGAAAATGTGTACTTTCTATAGAATCCAGTGAACATTTCATTGATTCTTATGTAAAAGACGCACAAATTCTGGAGATCAATAAGATTTTTCGAAAGTATTTCAGTCATAGTATGTGTAGTGTTTAACTTAGATACAGATGCAGATAAAATTGTGTTTTGCAATTATAAGATCATTCAACGCAAAGCAGTGTTCGAGAGCAGACGTGTTTTTTCAATTAAATAAAATCAAGAATTATGTCCCTTGTACAAAAAATATTTAGTGCAGTGCCCATTGTGCTAGTCGTCGAGTGTAGTATTTTTATAAAACCGAACGGTGTAGATGAATAATTTTGGTGCGAAGCTCATGATGTTGCTATATTTTTGGAATATGCAAATACAAGAAAAGCAATAAGAGATCACGTGATCATCGATTGGAAGTGCACTTGGGACGATGTGCCACGATGAGAAAGACAGGAACGAAACGTTCCTGTCTTCCTGAGAAAGACAGGAACGAAACGTTCCTGTCTTTCTTTACCATTAAATTGGCAAGATAATAGTATTTATATAATCGAGCCAGCTCTCTACACATTAATCATGAGATGCAAAAAGCAGGAAGCAGTTGAATTTACTCGATGGATCTTTGAAGATGTCTTACCATCGCTTCGAAAGACGGGTCGATATTCGATGACGGAGAATGAAAATAATGCGCTGACCCAACCCAACAGCTATTGCAAATAATAAAAATGATTTCTACTCAAAATGAAAATAACGGTTTGTCAGAATGAAAATGATGTCTTGAACCTTTACACATCAATTGACCTTTACACATCATAAAATAAAAGATTGCGGTAATACAATAAATACTTTAAACAAACAACTTGCAATTGCAAAGAATAAAGTAACGATCGTGAACGAGAACAATGTTCGCGTGTTTTCTTTAGCAAAACAAGAATATGATGATGTAGCCATTTTAGGTCATCGATTTGCCGACATTGGTCAAGAGGTTATTGCGAAACCATCAGATGCCCGTTTACTGCATGAATTACAAATTCATTCGATCAAAGAGAAGTTTATGAATAAATTGGTTTTTACTTGATGTCAGCAACTCAAGCTTGATAAAGGAAGGTTCGACTCCAAAAATAATTCAGTAACTATACCAGATGATAAGAAAATGAACGAATATATACTAGATTGCATTAAAAACTTGTAAAATTCTTATATTGAACCCGTGATCCATTATTGCTTGTATCGTATATTTATAACTTCAACAGTAAAAAAAATAGTTTAGTCGTGATTTGATCGTCTCAGCTGAAACATCGATTCAAAATGTCGTCGTCGGCGCTACAACTATATCATTGTGGATTTCCAAGGTTTTGATGTTTCAAACTTTACGCCTAAAGAATGGAACTATACTAAATCCAAATCAATCAGCTATTAAACATTATAACCTATTGTACCATGGCGTTATTTACGAAGTTATTTGAAAGAACGAGCACTGTATCTGGAACGATATCATCATGGAATACGATATTCGAGATGTCAACTGTTTGTTTGCGACAAGGAAAATGTTTTAATCGAAAATCACCTTGCTAATTATGAAAATATAAATACGATTTACGTGAACGGTCATGAGAAAGTTCAGTATTTAAAAGCGTTGATTGAATCTGGAAAGGATCGTATCCGAAGAGACATTCAAGTTATTAATCTGGAAAAATTCACTGGCTGTCCACTGCTGATCAAATTAAAGCCTCCGCAATGCACCCATCATGATGAATACTGCAGTTATGTTTGCACACTAGAAAATGTACAAATCTTGTACAACTTCGCTAATGGAATAGTGAATCCGAGAGAAAGAAGACTAATATTACTATAAAATTTGTTTTTACATATTACGTATTATATTAATTTTTCAATCAATCTCCATACAAATATTTTTGCTTTTTATTTCTAGTATATAAGTTTAAAATTATAATTGATCACGTGATCCAATCTTGCCAATTTAATAGTAAACAAAGCATCCCATTTTTACGAGTTTTTATGACAATATTCATTACCTTCACAAGTAGGTATATACTTTCCCAAATTGCAACCTATATTAACTGTATATGGCATGTTCTTTGATTTAGTACTATGCTCCTAAAGAATATACATTTTAAATATATTTTCCACAATTTTTTACCCTAAAGATGCATTCATATATATATATTGAAATCGTTGAACTGCAGACACTGTATATTTACGCCACATTTTTTACAGTTACCTTTAGTATATATTTCTTAATTTAATACTATTTTCATCAATTTGAGTCATTTTTATATAAAATCCATAAAATAATGTAATGGTTATACATTAAATTTTAATATATTTTTGAACCTGTTATTAATGCTGCTCCATTTTAAATTATTTTCATTAGGTGATTTCGACACTGTCTTTATTTGACAAAAACATCTGGTGATTTGAAATAGACGATGTAGTTTCTCACAAACAGAGACATCAAAATCAAAATACGATGTAGTTGATTTATTTGGAAACAAAATATCTGGTTTATTGCATCATATCAGATAAGTATATATATATTTTTTTAGTTTTCGTATTGAGTAGAATAACTATTGTTTTATTTATTTGTATCTTTATTTGAATTAATCAAAGTCTTTTTTTAATTCGATTTTAGTACATAACCTATATCAGCTGTATTTTTAATCAGAGAAGTTAAGCAACGTCGAGCGTGGTTACTACTTGGATGGGTGGTGAAGGCTTATACGATACCGCCAATTATGGTTGACCGACATTGAATATATTTATGTTATTTTATATCTATATAGTTATAATTAATTTATATTTCATTGTTATATTTTATTTGGATCTTTATTTGCCTAAAATTAGACACACAAAATACCTGGTTTTATTTGCAGATAAGAATTCAATGTACATATTTTTATCTATTTATTTTCATATCCTTGGGCGCGGTGCGTGTGCGTCTAAAGATCGGTTCAGTTGGAACCAACTCAAATCAGTTTAAATGAGATCAAATCAGCTCAATAAATGCTAGCAAATATAGTTCTTAATGCAAATGAATATGTTCAAAATCTTATTGATCTGTCTCTTCTTCTTTTTTTTAAATCTAGTTAGAAAATACCCATTTGAGGCGCGCTCGCTGCGTCGCACTAAATTCAGCCATATTATTCTTCGCAAATGACATCTATTCTAAATTTACATAAGCTCAAATTAAAATCTAGTGTTAAATCTAGTAATTTTTCCCCCCAAATCTATTTGTTGTCAATTACAATTCGCTCTAGTCAGCCATATTGCTTTTTCCATATGACAGCTGACAATGATCTGTTCCAAAATACCAAATCTATTGTTGTGACCATACTAGTTATAATACTTTCTACCTTGCTTGCTTCAATGGCTGCGACGACCAACCACAGAACTAGATTAATATTGTAGCAGCTGGCAAAAGCAAAGCACATTTGCGTGACTCAAATAGATTAATTTTTCTTTCGCGCCTGAATTTCTTAATTTTGTGCGCTAAATAATATTTATAGGTTATTCTAATTTGACTTTGTTAAATTGTTTGCTGACATACCTAATAAAATAATTAATGATAAGGCCCATATTACCGCAAGCCGTGGTATTAAGGGCCGTAATGCGGGAACACTTTTATACGGGAACAGTGGCGGCGCAAGATCATAAATTTATGTGGGCAAGATTCATTTTGCGAGGCCCTCTGCTCGCGAATGAAGAC